>BMAO01002989.1:0-30653 GCA_019973975.1 Trichonephila clavata
AAGCTATTTTTTGGTCTTAATTTAAAGAAAGTAAGTGTAACGACAAAATCAAAGTAAATATTTTTTTTTCATGCATGGTTTCTTGGTTTTTTATGACAATTATGGAAGCTAGAACAAGTGTAATAATATCAGACTAAATGAAAATAGAAATGAATCAAATAAAAATATAAAATTACAAAATGAAAACAAAGAAACTTGCCAAAAGAAATTTGAGTTTTTCGTATAGGTACAGATGAAATTTTTTTCTTACAATAAAGAAGTGAGTGAGGGAATATTATAACATCGCATTATTCAGCTACTCGAGGGCTTTTGGCGACGGACCTCGCAATTTTGAACCATAGTCAAGTAACGATGACGATACCTGAGAAGGCACCACTTTCCTAACTTCCACATCACATCAACGGGGTTAACACTTCCTTTTCCGTACAGCGGAGTGATGCACGTTAAATCTGTCGAGAGCTCAAACGTCCTCCCATTCGTGTGGTGTGGTAGTAAGGAGAGGGAGTGCCAGCTCAGGTGTCGTCCTCGTCACTTGATCATGGCTCAAAATCCTTCGTGTATAGCTGAAGAGAGCAACGTTAATATTCACTCACTCACATCATTGGGAGGACGTTTGAGCCTCGACATATTTGACGTGCTACGGTCCCCAACACGGCGGGTCTTTGGTACTAGTCTCGAACTCATGATACGCCGGTCACCTTGACCGCTAGGCTAACGCGGCCACATCGACAAAGGAAGAAAGGTGAGTGAGAGTTTTTTTACATCGCACTATTCAGCTGCACGTGGGCTTTTGGCGACTGACCTCGTAAATTTGAACCTCGGTCAAGTGACGAGGACGATATCTGAGCTTCCCCCTTTCCTAACTACTACACCACACCATTGAGTCTCGACAGATTTAAAGTGCATCGGTCCCCTCTACACCACGGATAGGGGAGGAGGGTGGAGGAACGCTGACGTACACAGACCCCTCTCATGGGGAGGTGTGGCCACGGTAGCCAAGTGGTCAAGGCATCGGATCATGGCTAACGTGTCATGAGTTCGAGCCCAGCACCACAGAAGACCCGCCGTGTAGGGGAACGATGCACGTTAAATCTGTCGAGAGTTCAAACGTCCTCTCGTTGGTGTGGTGTGGTAGTTAGGAGAGAGGGGTGCCAGCTCAGGTGTCGTCCGCGTCACTTGACCATGGTTCAAAATGACGCGGTCCGTCGCCAAAAGCCCTCGTGTAGCTGAACAGTGCGACGTTAATATTCACTCACTCACTCATGGGGAGGCTACATTCTAAAAAACAGGTACTCCATCCCCAAGGGAAATCCGAACGGTAAAAATTAAAAATATGGTGGCCTATGGGGGAGGGGGTTGAACCCCCTAACCCCTAGGGAAAATGAGAAGAGGAAAAAGACCCCTTTAAAAAGCACTATTATAGGCAATGGTGAAGAAAACGAAGAAATAAAACACGTGTTTCACTTTTAATTTTTAATATTACTGAAATAAAAGTGTCAAAAATTAAAAATTCTTATAAAACATCGAAAACTGTTAAAATCTTACTAAGACCTATTTATTTGTGTGAGTAAAAATATAATTTTCTATTTAAAAATATCAATTTTTCAAAAATAATCTGGACTTTGGCATTTGAATTTAAAAACTGTTAATTGTTCTTGATGTTTTTCCTCCCCTTGTACCTATTTAATAAGAGTCCTCTCATTACAATAAATATTAAAAAGTATTGAAAAATGCCTGTTTATCTTCAACAAAAATTAATTTTACCTTGTAAAAAAAAGCTCAAATACTTTAACTTTGTTCTCCTTTTCTGTCGTACTCAACATAAAAATCATTTATTTTATTTTATTTTTATCTTTATCTTTTTTCAGAGAACGTCTTTTCCGCATTGGTAGGTTTTAAATGTTTGAAGAAAAAGTGTTTAATCTACCCTATTGTACAGGTTTTAAATTACGTTCATAAAAATCAAATTCTAAATCTACCTAGAGAGATTTTGCGATATTCCCTTTCTTGTTATAACATACAGTTAATAATTTATATTTCCCCTCGCACCTGATGCATGTATAGATTAATAGGCAATGAAACATAATAACAGACGTCCAACCTCAAAAGAAAAACATGAAATGCCCATTAATCCAAAATCTACTTTAAAAAAGTAAAATTTTTGAGAAAAAATAAAGACTAACAGCTTAAACGCGCGCGCGAGAACTCGTTGGCGCCTCTTTATCAATTATCAAGAAGCCAAAAGAGGGAGAAGTCAGAGAGAAATAAAAAAGCATCTGCATTAGTTATTCCAAAGCAAAGATAATTTCTTCTTTTCAAAACGTTCCAGTCCTTTTCGAAAACAGTTACACTCTCCTAACCCTCGCGGCAATCAAAAAGAGACATTGTAACGTTTTTTTATCTTTTCTTAATGATCCCTCTAGGGAAAAATGATGGCACTCAAACTGGTTTTCATTTGGCGCGCTAGGGAATTTACGTGTGTGTGGCGATGTTTTTTTCTCTTCCTTGGCGACTTAAGCATACGCGCGAAGAAATATGTAGAAAATGTGAACCTTATAAAGGTGAAGTGAACGTGATACTATGCGGCCGAGCGCAATTCCGATTTTGTGCGTTCTTAACCCTATCTTGAAAAAAAAAATCCCTTTTTTGTTTGTCATTTTTTTTTGTTATTTAAAAGCAAATTATTTGTATAACAAGAAAAAAAAATTTATTAATTAAATTTATAACAATGCCATTGCTTCAAAATTAAATTTAGACAATTATTTCATAATTTTCTTTTAATATATCTTTCTTTTTTTTAAGGCCTCTAAGGACTCTTAAATTGCAAATTTTTCATTTTTTGAAAAAAATATATGTTACAGCCTTAACATATATTGCTGAGCATTTTGATACCAAAATGTTGTTGATACTGTAAAAATTTCCGAAGTTATTGAGAAATAACTAGAGAAATTTAAACAAAATCCCTATCTCTTTCGTATCTTTAACTTCATTTTTCTCAAAACAACAAATTTTAGCTTGCGCGCAGAAATTCTCAGAAACTATTTATGATATCGATTTGAAATTTCATACACGTGTTCAAAATATGGTTCTTCATAACTTATACTTCAATTTTCAAAAAAAAATTTAATAAAAATTTTTTTATTTGAATTTGAATTTATTTTTTTCTTAAAATTTTAAAATTTTCATTGTAATTGTATTTAAAAAATATTTTTTTTTCTCTAAATTTTTTAAAAGTTAGTATAACTTCGAAAGTGAACATTTTTATACTAAGTAAAGTTAATTTTGTAAATTTTGATCAATTTTGTACTTCAGAATCTTGCGCACTGTAAAATACTAATTTTCAAATTTTTGAAAAATTGTCCAATTTTTATTTCTTTATAAATTTTAAAAAATTTTCTCAAATTTTCCAGAAATTTGAGAACGAATGTAAATATATGTGATTATCATGTGGTAAAAATTACAAATGATTGTTTTGCTTTATTGCTAAGTTACATTGGTTTCAAGAAGGATATTTTTTTCGAGTGCACATATATGTTAAGGATCCTGAGACCCCTTAAAGAAAAAAGCGTACAAGTTTTTCCAATAAATTTTTTTTATTTTTATTTCATTTATCATTGTAGGACAAATAGATAATAATTATTTCTGCCCTTAAAATTGAAAAAAAAAACTCCAATTTTTTTCTATTTTACGATTCTATGAATGCTATTGATAAAATAAATATTTATTACGAATTATCCCCCTCCCCCTATAGGAATTGGATTGTATGGATCCTTTATATAATAGTCATCCTTTTAACTGCCTCTTGTTAGACCGTTTTTAGGTTTAACCGGCTTTTTATATAAGGTAACAGTCATTGAAATAATCCTTTATATAACTAAAATTTCAGTTTTTATCGACAAGATCATTTCACTTCAGCAGCGGGCAGTGGCGTAACAGAGAATAGAAGCCCCCATCTCCCTGCAAAGATAAGTTTTGGGCCCCCTAGCCGTGCTTGGCGTCAGTCAGGTTTTGGGCTCCCTAGAATCCTAGGCCCTGCGATGTGGGGATTGCGGTGGTGTACGGTACACCACTGGCAACGTGTAAATTATTGCACGAACATTGTGATCGTTATGAGTGGGCTACCCATCTCAGGGGTGTCTTAAAACTCTTCGAGGCCCTGAGCCCAGATAAATCTTAAGAGTTTTGAGGCCCAGGGCCCTTATGCAAAAGAAGGCCCTACCTGAAACCTTTAACAGTATAGTATAGCATGCTTTGTTAAATACCCTTTCAGATGGTAATTTTATACAAACAAATGTGTACGAATCACAATCTCAAAAACCTAGGCACAAACCGGCTTGAGCGATGGTCGCATTTCGACTCTGAGTTGAATGATTGCTTATGCTATTAGGTCTAGGCCTAGACATGGACAACGGTCATCAGATAATAATGCAGTATTACCAGTTTTGCCAATTGACATGTAGTTTGAAATTCCATGTTTTTCGGAGAATCTGTTAGGGAACAATATTTGACCATTAAAATTATCTGTATCGTGATCTTATTAAAACAAATTCGAGAACGAAACGAGGCTCCCACTTAAGGCGAGGCTCCGGGCCCAGTCGGCCCATGTCTTAAGACAGTGGTTCCCAAAGTGGTCTATGACAACAGACAAGGGGTCCACGTCAGCGAAAAAATAATTTGGAGGTCCATGAAATTTAAATGAGGGTCTACGATAGTGACTCTCACTAAACCAGATCATGACTTTAATTTTTAAAAAAAATTGATCAAGTGGAAACCAGATTTACTTATTTAACAAATTTATTTACTACATTTAATGAAGTTAATTTGCAGTTACAAGGATCATCATTTCGGCATTTCTTGCCATAATTAAGTTAAGGAGAGTATAATGTTGGACGTCCCGAATTTTTCTAGTTTCTCAATTTATCACAATCTGCCAGGAAAAGGACGTTTTGATCTACGTTCAACAATTAAATGTCCTTTATTCAGACTTTGAAACTAGGTTTGAAAATATTTTGACTATATATATGGTAATACCCCAGTAGGCAATTAATATAGTTACATTGACAGAAATAATAAATGTCGCATATTACAAGAGGAACGGATCAGAATGGGCACTAAGAAGATCTTAAAGTAAAATTTAGAAACGGATATCAGCAATTTTAGTTACACCAGAATGGATGAAGCACCAGATTCATTGCTCCCATTAAAAGCATTTGTTTGTTGCTCAGTTACTTTATGTAACAGTTATTTTAAGTATTAATTTAATTTTTATTTAATTAGTTAACATGTGTGTCTTAGGATTTAAACACTATACTTCACGACAGTTAGAAATTTCATTATTTTACAGCTCTATACCAGCTGCCAAAAAGTTATTTAAGTTTATAAACTTTCAAAATTTTATTATTAGGTAAATAGGGGTCTACCAAAACCTAAAAACATGGCAAGGGGTCTATGAGACAAAAAGGTTTGGGGACCTCTGCCTTAAGACGTCCCTGACTCATCTATTTTAGCTCATCAAAATAGGGAAAAAATTCCCTAATAAAATAGACGTAAAAACAAACTATTGTACAGTAACAATTAGGCCAAAATTAAACTCTTTTTGATCATGAATCCAATAAGTGTTTAGTTTTATAAAACTATTACAATAAAAATGAATATGTTAGTGACAAACCAGTTTTGATTTTATGACTCATTTTATGGGTTGTGTAACGTCGTGGAATTAGATTTTGAAGGTGTACGCCAAGCTAATTATTAAAGAATGCCTTATTACTGTGATCTAATCAAATGTTTTTATTTGACGATAATATTCAAAAGATCATTGGATAGAGAAAAAAAATTAGTTACAAGTGTTCGTTTGATACAGCCAGCTAGTTATATTTCATATTGGTGTCTGCATAGGGGTCCGCTCCTTGCTTCTTTTTTCAGTCACCCGTTGGGTACCGCCTCAGGAGTCTCTCGTCGGTATGGATCCGGAGGCTCACGCCTTGTGCTTGCTTCCTATATCCGTCCCTAACGTCTCGCAGGTCAATCGTCGGAGTCGATCGGGGTCCTCCCCTTCTTCCTTCGTCCACAGACTTCTCTTTTTAAAATCTCTCGTTGGAGTCTGTCCGGAGTCTTTTTCGAGTCCGCTGTTTTAAACTCTAGGGGTGGGTTCACTCCACGCCCCTCATCAATCCCCATTGGCTGGTCTCAGGGTTTTTCACCCGGCACCAACGGTCTTGCACGTCATCCATTCGTGCAGAGATAACAAAAGTCCGGTCCCTCTCAAAGGTTCCCGGCGACAAGTGCCCGGCTGACATCTGGCACTTCAAACACCTCGCCACCGTCTGCCGAGGCGCCAGCATTCAAGACGTACAATAACTGCCCATGAATGGAAAATAATGCAGCGATGTCCGGCCCATAGTGTCCGCCAGTCACACCGTCGCCGACAGTCCAGCTGTTCGACACAGCACAATGCAGCCAAAGCCACGTGGTCCCCAGCTGTGGAGCCTCTAATGAATAGGGGTGACTCCTCCATTGTGGCGACGTCACAGTTGGTGTCCTGGTTTTAGACCAGGAGCGTTGCTACCGCCGTATCAATGATACGGGGTCCTCGAGCTACAGAGCCCCATTATATGTAAGAATATAATTATAAAATGTCAAAAGGTCCCAAATAGGGGGCCACCAAGGAATTTTGATACAGGGCACACTCAGGACCAGGCTTCACCAGTGTTACAGACGGTGTTGTTGTACAGTAGCGCGCACAGGAATTTTTCAAGAGGGGGGGGGGAGGTCCAGGGTCGAAAGTCCACTATTCTCTCATCATGCTTCAAAACGCCGGCCAACATGTTCTTTTGATTTTGTCAATTTTCGGGAACAAAAAATAGTAAAAAATTTATTATTGAATGAATAAATAGCATTAATTAATAAGAAATACTTAATTAAATTTTAAGTACTATAAACATAGGATTATAATCAATCGAGAAAAAAAATCAAGGGTTTTACGAGGAGGGGGGGGGAGTCTGGACCCGAGGCTTTCACATCTTTCACTAGTAACTTTCTCCCCAGCCTGGAGTGGGCTCACAACGGACATTCCTTTTACCCATACGATGTCTTATTTCAGCTATCCAAAAGGGGACAGGGGTAATTAGAGTTTTTGGTAGATAGAGAGCAACAAGAGATTTTTTATTTTAGTCTCGAGTGTAGTTCCTATAAGTTAAAATAAACGCTTGCGACCCCCCCCCCCTCTTTTTATAAGAAATTGGCCTGTTTAAATGGACGGTTCCTCCTCTTACCCTTTTACTCGTTTCAAATAATAACCGGTCATTATGTCCTTAATTTCGAATTATTTTGTATTTTTTAAGACTTGAAATAATGTATTGTTATACTGCTTTTTAAGACTTAAAATAATATATATAATTCTTATGCTCCCTTTTCATTCGCAAAAATTATTCTATAAGTGTATATCTCTGTGAACAATTAATCTCTTAAGTATAATTTTTTGCTTTGTAGAGAGGGGCGGGATTTTCCATTTTTACCGAGGCGGCAAAACTACTAGAGCCGGCCCTGCCCCATGAAAAATGACCCCTGAATCCAAATTTATTTTTAGCGCGTTTTTCACGTAGTGGAACAAAAGCGCTATTAGGACGCAAATTTCGTCTTCGTTCCGTATTTTGTGGTACCTTTTTCTCAGCCAATAAGCAACCCATTGACCTCCGGTTTTCGGCATTGGGTCGTATTTGTGCCCTAGATGAGCCGAATCATATTTAAATTTTCCCATAGTTTTCCCAAATTTTCCTGAATTTCGCTAGTTTATAACAAAATTTTCTAAAATTTCACCTAGTTTTCAACAAAATCGTACCAAATTTTCCATAAAATATTTCAAATTTTCCCGAGTTTCCATGGAATTTTCCAAATTTCGGGATTTTACCAAACTTATCCCAAATTTTACTGAGTTTACACAAAATTTTATTGAGTTTACACAAAATTTTCCCCAAAATTTTCCCCGAATTTTCACGAGTTTTCCACAAAAATTTCCCGAGTTTTCCACAAAATTCTCCACAAATTTTTCCCAGAATTTTTTCTTTTCAGCTCACTAGTAGTACATTTAGAGGAGTGGTACAGTACACACACTACTTTCTGTTAGTAAAAAGTTCATTAGTTGCATTATTGTAAAATACAACATGTGAAAAACGCGCTAAAATTACTTGGCCATGCCAATGATTGATATCTTGTTTCAATATCCTTCAATGGCGTCGTGTGATTATTGAAAGATGGATTATTCAGGTCTCTTTATCATAAACTGACTATAGCATCAAATCATCAAGTCTATACCTAAGAACCCATTGTGTCATTCTTAGACCCTAATTAAACCCAAAGAGTTCTTTCTAATGGATTTGTTTAGGATCCATTAGACAGACAGTAGTTCAGAGTGTCCTGCACAAATATAACATTTGGGTTTTTTTCTCATTGAAGAGGTTTGATTGAGGTACCGTTAAGCAACTTGTCCCATGTAATTTTCCCTAAAAGCTTCCTCCCTAATCTCAGTGTTTCACGTTTTGTATCATTTGATACATGGCGTGTGGTTATTTCATTAATCATTCGCATAATAACGAAGATTATTGTTAGCTTATTCATTGGTGGCGCTGCGTCTTGCGTTTGCAAGAAGACAAGATATTATTATGTCAATACGAAAAGAATTTTCTTAAAGATTCAGTAATATATATCATTATTATTAGCCACTTACATGCTATTGTTTTAAACACTAATTAACAGTTGCACCTGACAACTTTTTAAATTAAAATAGTGTAAAGATTTATTTCTGCATGTTGCAGGCTTTGTGTTCCTTAGCTCTCTCTACCTCATTTTAGCGCGTTTTTCACGTAGTGGAACAAAAGCGCTATTATAGGACGCAAATTTCGTCTTCGTTCCATATTTTGTCGTACCTTTTCTCAGCCAATAAGCAACTAATTGACCTCGGGTTTTCGGCATTGGGTCGCATTTGTGTCCTAGATGAGCCGAATCATTTAAATTTTCCCATAGTTTTCCCGAATTTTCCTACAAATTTTCCTGAATTTCGCTAGTTTTGCTTTTTTATAGTGCTGATACAGATTTGTGTCATTATTTCTTTTCAACTCAATAGTCGTACATTTAGAGGAGTGGTACAGTACTACTTTCTGTTAGTAAAAAGTTCATTAGTTGCATTATTGTAAAATACAACATGTGAAAAACGCGCTAAAATTACTTGGCCATGCCAATGATTGATATCTTGTTTTACCTCTCTCGTTCGTCGCTCGCTTTTATACCTCTCCATCCCTCTCTGTATTTTACCTTTCACTTCAGCTCTCTACCTCTTTGACCTTTACCTCACTCCCTCTCTTTTACTTGTACTTCTCTCTTACACACACGTGTATTGTTACTATACATCTAACTTAAAACTAAATATCGTATCTACTCGAATATAAGCCGCACTATTTTGTCAGTGTTAATGCTACTGTAAATCGGGTGCGGCTTAGGATAGAAGGTAAAACATTTGTATGATGAGGAAAATTGTGTTTCCATTCCTTACAAAACAAAATTGTAACCCGTCCATTCTGGCTACTTGCATCGTTCACTTATCCCATTCCGATTTTATCTCCATTATTCAGTCTATTCTAAACATCGTTGTCTGTTCATATTTAGGATTTTTTTTTTTTGTATAAGCTTTCTTTTAACCACCTAAATATCGAAGATATCGCTAATAGCATCGAGACGAGCTCACTTTGCGGCAAGTATGAAAAGGGAGGCAATTTCATATGCAGTGAAAAACGGAAACAGAGCAACGGCCACTGAAAATTTGACATGGATGGAACAAATATACGTTGATGGCGTAAACAAAACGGTATAATTTTTTAAATGCTCAACAATTTTTAAAAGTTCTTTTACTTTCTTCTATAATACATTCTTTAAAAAAAAATGTTGCATAGCAAATGTTTTGGATGGATGGAAGACGACATCGTGTAGGAAAATGAAAATGGTTACGCCGGCACCATTTCCGAAGTCGTTTGTGGCAAGGGAGGGAGGAAACATTTTCGAAACCTGATACTGACAGAGTAAATATAGGTTCACGTATGGTATGTATTTGAAAAAGTTTTTAATACTGTTAAAAAAATTAATTATTAAATTCTAATTATATTTCTCATTAATTTTTTTAAATTTCTTAAGTATCAGATATTGATGAATTTTTTATGCTTTTTATATTTTTTCAAAAACGTGCCGAGAATTGGGGGGGGGTGCAGCTAATGGAATCAATGGCGGCTTAGATTCGAGTAAATACGGTAATAAACACACAAAAGAGTTATACAGTAGAGGGCAAAGTGATATAACTACTCTAATACATTGGCATGCTTTTCGGCTTAGGGATAATATTGTAGGGTTAAAAATAAGTTTCCTCAATCTTCTCTTCCCTTTTATTTGTCAATATTACTGGGCTGAAATAAATTTTAGCACAGTATATAAAGGTGGTTATATAAAGTAAAAAATTTAAAAGTACTAAAATCAAATTGTGAACAATAGTTACACCATAATCCAAGTGTATCAAAAAATAACTTTTCTCACCGTAAAGGATCAAGACAAAAGAAACCACAGTACTCCACACTGTTTGAATTCACGTGCTAATTTTGGGCTCAGCTGTTTTATTCGATATTTAGGATTTATTTCATTTTTTTTTTTTTTTTGCTTGTACTATTATGCATGAATATTTTTACTGGAAGAGGAAGGTTAGGATCTTATAAAACATACTTAACCCTACATCACAGCTCCAAGTCAGCTGCAGGTTTAGAAAGTATAACAGTTTTGCGTCTCAGTTTACTGACTTTATCTTATTCTTTAAACAGGTCTCATGTTCTAGGTCAGGGATGGCGAACCAATGGCACGCGACACAATACTTTGGGCACGCCACCGAACAAAACGGTTTGCATTTTAGTTCAAAATATTTCCGTAATTGATTCGTCAATCAAGGAATTTTCAGCGAGATTTTCTCAGTTCAAAGAATTGTCGGAAACGCTCAAGTTAATTATGTTCCCTGATGTGACTTAAACTGAACTTGTCCCAATTCGATTGGCTGGACATTGGAGAATTTGAAATGCAACTGATTGTGATTTCCAGTCTAGTTCAATATGAATTCAAAAACTTATTGAAACAAGGAAAAAGGAAGAATTGATTGAATGAGTGATTGAGTGAAAATAAACGTCACACTGTTCAGCTACACGAGGGCTTTTGGGGACGGACCACGTCATTTTGTACCATGGTCAAGTGACGAGGACGACACCTGAGCTGGGGCCCCGATCCTAACTACCACACCACACCAACGGGAGGACATTTGAGCTCTCGACTGATTTAACGTGCATCGCTCCCCTACACGGCGGGTCTTAAGTAGTACTGGGCTCGAACTCATGACATGCCAGCCACGATCCGATACCTTGTCTACTAGGCTACCGCAGCCCCGGAATTGATTGAAACTAAAAGATTAACAAGCAATACAAGTAAAAATGCGAGTAATGAAATTTTGGAAACATGGAATTCAATTTCACACACATTTAACTGTTTGAAGAAGCTGGTTCATATATGCTACTTCAACCATATTTTCATCTACCTATGCCTGCGAGTCATTATTTTCAGAGATGAATAATATTAAAGACTCGCTTAGAAACCGTTTGGCAGATGACTCCAACTGAGCATGCATTCTGCTAAGTTCACCCCTTACAATCTTGATATAAGTTATTTGTCATCCAATCTGCAACAACAGAAGTCACACTAATGTTACTTTAATTTGAATTACACGTATAAAAATATTTAAAACTTTACAATGCAAGATGTAGTTTTTCATAATAAATAAAGAGTTTTATGTTGTCAGTATTTAGTTTTATTATTCTCCCAATAATAGCACTAGTCAAAATTGTTTGGTGGCACGTCTATTAGGTCACTAAATATTTCTGTCGAAAAAATGGCACGTTGATCCATAAAGGTTCGCCACCCCTGACGTAGTTGGTAACTGACTTTCCCTTCTTTCATGCAATACCACTTTTCTTGATGTGGGTTGCAACTGAGTTTTGATATATAAAGTGGTTTTCTGATATCCCGCATCACAATACTCCAAAGCATCATTAGTTCCTTTAGAGGAAAGGGGGACGAACCATGAAGGCAGAAAAATTTTAAGCAAGATATCAATCATTGGCATGGCCAAGTAATTTTAGCGCGTTTTTCACATGTTGTATTTTACAATAATGCAACTAATGAACTTTTTACTAACAGAAAGTAGTACTGTACTAAAAAAAATAATTAAAAATGATAAAATTTAAATATAATTCAGCTCATCTAGGGCACAAATGCGACCCAATGCCGAAAACCCGAGGTCAATCGGTTAATTATTGGCTGAGAAAAAGATACGACAAAATATAGAACGAAGACGAGGACGAAGACAAAGACGAAATTTGCGTCCTAATAGCGCTTTTTTTACACTACGTGAAAAATGCGCTAAAAATTATTTAAATTTCAGGGGCACATCTTTTTTTTATAAATGAGAATTCTTTTTTTCCTCTAGATGCTGCTTAGGAAATGATTTCTAATTTAACTCTTTGCATTGTTTTTCATTTTTATCGCGTTTTTCACGTAGTGTAAAAAAAGCGCTATTAGGACGCAAATTTCGTCTTCGTTCCATATTTTGTCGTACCTTTTTCACAGCCAATAATTAACCGATTGACCTAGGATTTTCGGCATTGGGTCGCATTTGTACCCTAGATGAGCCG
Source organism: Trichonephila clavata (assembly GCA_019973975.1). NCBI lineage: Eukaryota > Metazoa > Arthropoda > Arachnida > Araneae > Nephilidae > Trichonephila > Trichonephila clavata. The sequence continues at coordinate 12,762 of BMAO01002989.1, forward strand.
AATCATATTTAAAATTAATAATTAAATTTTTGTTTAAATATTAAAAAAAATTTTTTTAAGTACAGTACACACAACTACTTTCTGTTAGTAAAAAGTTCATTAGTTGCATTATTGTAAAATACAACATGTGAAAAACGCGCTAAAATTACTTGGCCAAGCCAATGATTTATGTCTTGTTTTACAACCCATTCATCTAATTAACATAAATATTTTTCATTCATGCTAATACAATGAAAATAATTTTTAGCGCGTTTTTCACGTAGTGTAAAAAAAGCGCTATTAGGACGCAAATTTCGTCTTTGTCTTCGTTCTATATTTTGTCGTATCTTTTTCTGAGCCAATAATTAACCGATTGACCTCGGGTTTTCGGCATTGGGTCGCATTTGTGCCCTAGATGAGCCGAATCATATTTAAGTTTAATAATTTTTTTAAAAAAATTTTAATTATTTTTTTTAATTTAAAAAAAAAAATTTAATATATTTTTTTAAGTATAGTGCGCGCTACTTTCTGTTAGTAAAAAGTTCATTAGCTGCATTATTGTAAAATACAACATGTGAAAAACGCGCTAAAATTACTTGGCCATGCCAACGATTGATGTCTTGTTTTAAAAAAAATCAACAACACAACGAAAACAAAAAATTTTCCACTATAACCCAAATGACGAAAATCAAATTATAATAGCTCCTATTTCTCAACTTTTAATTACTTAATATATATGCAATTCCCTCAATCTGTTTTCCGTATCTACTTTCCCTCTCTTTACACTCAAATCTTTTTCTTTTTTTATCTCACTCTATTCTTTCTCTCTATTACTCATACGCGGATGAATACTTTTTGAATACCATTCACAAGGTTGAGAAAAAGCATCGGACTCTACTTTTTTTACGAAAGGCAATCATTCTTCCAAAAATATTTCATCTTCTTTAAGTCAGATGCAGTTGATAACACAAAATCGAGAAAATCATTCATGCACATTCGTCAACTCAAAAGGAACAACCCTAATAACTTATGAAAATTTCATCACTGATGCTAATGGGTCAAAGGAATTAAATTATGAAGGTAATAGATTGACTAATTTATATAATCAACATAGTTATAGTTAATTTATACCTTTCCAGATTTAGGTAAATTGAATGTTTTATGTGTTACTTATTTAGGAACTGAGATAAATAATAAAAATAAGCTGGCTCTAGAAATTTATAAAAGAATCATTGCTCCAAATAGATGTTTTTATGCCTTGAAGAGTTATTTAAAATCCAGTTTTCTCAAATTAAGAACGAAATTGCTTCTTTACAAAAGTCTTATAAGATCTGTCCTGACTTATGCATCAGAGACTTGACCATTGACTTTACGTGATGAGGAAGCTTTGGGAATTTTGTATTCTTGGTGGGATCCAAGTGAATGGATCACGAAGAAGATCTAACTTAGAACTCTACAAAATTTACAAACAACCTGATATTGTAAAATTTGTCAAATTACAGGCACTTAAATGGGCTGGTCATCTGGCTACAATGAATGAAGATTAAGACGGATATATACGCGTCCTTCCTTTAACCTCTGGGGAATTCTTGTAGGCCAACATTTTCAACCAACCTTCTCCGAAGGGCAGAAAGCGTGATATGCAAATTAAGTTTAATATATATATTCTTTATTCGTGAGTTTGGGAGTTAGTGAATTGTGAATAGATTGGAAGTGAAGTAAATCGGCAGTGAAACGTATACTTAAACAGTGTAAGAAGTCAGAAGTTGGAATATTAATTGGATTAACTATTGGGGAAGTGTTAGTCAACTTAAAGTAAATAGAAGACAGCAAGAGTTCAGATACTATGATCTTAAATTAAGTCGATGTTTAGAAAGTTAAGCTAATAATGCCTTCATTAAATACGTAAGCTCTGTGTATCAAGTTATATTAACAGGAGAGATGCATGATTGAATATATTCTCCCCAACACCATCTCGTCTCACTCCCGTTCTATTACTGATTAAGGTTATCTTGTTTAAGTATTATTTGTGTCTGAGTTGAATAGAGTGATAAATAAAATAATTGAAGTTCATCATGTCGTCTGATCATTTAGTTCCTCCCAGACCTCTTGCCGGGTCACAAGGAAAAAGGGACGTAAATTCTTTATAAGATCGTTGCTGCAAGAAAATCTTTCTGTCAAAGCCCATTGGAAATAGACCTCTGGACAGACCCCCGTTAAGATGGATTGACTGTGTCAAAAAAGACTTAAATATTTTAAAGGTCAGAAATTGGAAAAAAACGTTGCCAAATGTAGAGATGTCTGGAGAAGGCCAGGGCCCACCCAGGGCTGTCGAGCCATTGTAGAAGAAGAATATTTTTTAATGGGCCTATAAAACAATGTTTAGTATTGCAGACAATACCGAAATCATTTTGCATTTTTTTAATAATCCTCTGTCATTTTACTTTGTTGCAAATGAGAATATAAAAATATTTTTTTATTTCGTATATGGTTTGAAGGGCCATTTTTATATCCTATATTGTAACGGGAGAGGGGCAATGGTTTTGGCTCGAGGCCCATTGAGGAAACTAAGGATACCGGAGGGCCAGGGACGTCTTAAGGTACAGGCCAACTGGGTCCAGGGCCTCGGTCACAATGGAGGCTACGTCTTGTTCTCGATTCGAATAGTTTCAACGGTCTAATGTTATTTCCGGTTGTATTCTCTAAAAAACAGTGAATTTTGGGCGATATGTGATGACCGTCTTCCATGCATAGGCTTAGGCCTACCACCATACACCATAATTACTTCTTCAGTCAAAATGTAGCAGTCGGTCGAGCTGGTTTGTGCAATTGTAAGTCCTTCACATTTAATTGTTTCGGGTTATTGTTTGTACGAGTATTTGACAACGTATATGCTATGTACTGTCTACTTTTAAGGGTCATGTGTGGAGCCTATATTTGTGTAGGGCCCCAGGGCCTCAAGAAGATTTAAGACGTCCCCTGTGGAGGGCCACACTGTTTTATAAAATGATTTAAATTCATTAGTTAACTTTGTATCTCAGGAAATGTATAAACTGAGTCACAAAAATCAATCAATATAAGTTACATAAAATTGTAGCAGTTTTCTTCCATTTACTTATTGAGCTGATTTCAAATATATAGCTGCAAGCCAGTGGCGCGCAAAAGGGGGGTGTCCTAGGGGTCCAGACCCCCCTCCCAAAGCCCTTGAGTTTTTTCGATTGATGATAATCCTATATATATATATATATATATATATATATAACGTAAAATTTAGCTGCCTTAGTCATTTCATTTTCGTTGTCTGAATCTGCATCAGCGACATTTTTTTGAGCTTTGAACAAACCCCAAAATGTCTTTATCTGCCATAACGTTGTACACGCATTATCATTATCTGCTGCAACAAATTTCTCCGATTATATAGTAGGTCAGTCCAATAATACGGAAACTTTCTCAAGTACCCCTTTTAAATCTTACCTGCGCAGTTGGTGTTTTCGTATTTTGTTTATTCCCAGAAGGGAAATCTTTTCGTGTTAAACGATTTTCGTTTCGTGTTACGAGAAAAATACATGAAAATACATAGTAGTTTGTCGGGACCGTTGTATTATTTCGCATTAACCAATAATTTGTCTTAAGCGTTTGCACGTTAAACGTATTTCACTGTAAGTACATTCAGAATTATCTGGTTATTAAACACATGTCGAAAATGTTAATCATTCTTATAATTCAAAAATAACTCAATCAAATTCATGCATATCTTAGAATTAATTATTATATTTTCTTGGCAGTGTACCACAGAAATTATCTTTTACCCACTCACGTATAAATACCCCATAAATTTTTACTATTTTTAAAACTGTTCATTAAATATTCAATGTTATTAGCTAATTTTAATAACTTGAAACAGATTAAAATTCCTTTCACGAAGAAAGATGTTCAATTTAAAATTATTTTAACAGCTCTATTTTTCCATTAAACACTTGATAATTTGATTAAAATGAATGGCAAAAAGGTTCACAAACATAGTCAAAAGTCACTCAACTTAATAAAACCATGTAACATTTTGGGCTCGAATAGCAATTTAATTTTGTGAATCCCTTAAAATAATATTGATTCCACCCATTATCGTTCGAAAACGATTTGTTAATCTTCTTTAGAACGTTAACAAGGTTTCCACAGATGCTAATTTCAATTAGTTAAAGGTCGTTTAACCATCGTGGTGGAATAACTTTATTTTACTGTAATTATATAGTAATAGTTTATTTCATTTACAAATGAGATGCTAGAGCGTTAAAGAAATAGAACGTTTCCAATTCCTTTGATACTATCGGTATTGGTTAATTAGATCTTATTCAGAAAATTTAATAAAGTTGTGATGAATTGTTTTAATTAAATTTAGATTCACTACATATTTTTTTCCTTAAAAAATAATTTAAAATTTGGTTCTGCCTCACAGAAAATGTTATAGTAAGGAAAAAATATAACGGAATATTCAAATTTCCGTACATCTAAAAGTTTACATTTAAAATTGCGTATTTTCAGAAGAATATTTAAAGGACTTATACATATGTGATGTTTTCTTTTAATCATCTTGCTTAAAGTTCTCAGCAATTATATCTTTTCTCTCTTTTTTTTTATTTACAATAAAAACAACAATTAGTATTTCATTCATTTATTTTTTTAAAAGCAAAATGCAGTTAAGGTGATAATAATTCGAAGTTTGAAATTCGGAACGTTATGGTATAATTTTTTTAATATTTTTTTTTCTTACAAATAATTTTCTAAAATTTTATCTGGTTGTTAAATGAAAGTTTTATTTACGTCACACACTACAAAGAATCTCGCCTACTATTGAAGATGGACTTCGTTATATTCTGAATCTCGATCAAATGACAAGGACGACAACTGAGCTGGCAGTTACATCTCTGAACTACCACATCACACAAACTGAGAATATTGAGCCTCGAATGAGTTGAAGTAGATCAGCCTCTCTACTTGGCGGGTCTTCAGTGGCATCAGGACACGAACCTGCAACACTCTGGCTACGAATTCATGACCACAACCAATAGTCTACAGCGACCACCTCACTGTGGTGGAGGTGGTATGTAGGTACAAAAAATAAATAAATCTAAATAAATATTTTTGTTTTATTTTTTTAATATTGATATACAATTTTTTTTCAATAAATAACCAAAAATTCAAGCTGTCAGCAGAAGCTCTATGTATGTTTGGAGTTGGGAAGAGGAATACCAGGGAATGAGAAAAAAATAAATTTCCTTACTACAATTTTTCTAAAATCAAGCTAGATGGGGAATCCCATGTTTATGCGTCCGGTACGAAGCGCGCCTCTAAGCAATTACACTTGTATTCACATTTTGCATTTTACAGTACAGTAGAACGTTGTTTATCCGAATCAATTGGGACCGGACACCGTTCGGATACGCGATTGTTCAGATAACCGAAAACCAAATGCGATCCATGAAACCAGACACTGTACGAATATTGAAAATCATCCTATGCGGGAAACGTGCTTGAAGAAAAAGCAAAATGGTGCAAAATGTCACAATTTTACCTTGACTGTGGAAAATAATCACTTATTTTTTACTGTACCACTGTACACCTTCGTTTTTACACTACAAGGTCTCTGATTCTCTTCAGCAATAGTTGAGTAGGACAGGACTCTGATTGTTGTTCTTACCTTTCCATAGCTGTCTCTAACGCAGAAACGCGTCAGCATTGGATGGACCCTTGCTACTTTCGTCGTTGTTGTTGTCCTCGTCTTCATCCGTTTCATCATGGACAGGGTCGGTTTCTTCTTGCACGGAAGTCACAATCTCGTCATCATTTAGCATTTGAAATCCACAGTCTTCTGCATCGCATGCCATCCGGGTTTCTACATCAACAAGACTCAACAAAAGAGCACGTATACACCCCCTCACTTGGAAACAAGCTCACCTAATATTCCGCGCAGATATTTACCAAATCACCCAACTAAAATTCCTCAAATATCCCTTACCTTGGGTTTTACTGTCACTTTTGGCCTCACAGGAAACAAATGTTGAGCATTGCTCTGTTCGAAAACGTATCCGGACTTTGGTTCGGATATTTGACGCTCCGGATAATAAACGTTCGGATAAACGACCGTTCTACTGTATAACTAAATTACCATATAAGGGGAACTATTCTTCGGGATTTAGAGACTTCTTTAAATAGAGGCCCTACTGTGTATATGCATTTAAACTCTTTTACTTTCGAACACTTCTGTTTTTCAGGACAAATGCTACAATTTCAGACCAAAACAAAAATTGTAAGAAATCGGGACAAAGACTGAGAATTTAAGTAGGGTCATATTACATTAATATTTTGAAGCAAAACTGAGGAAAAGTAGAACTTTTTAATATATTTAGTATATAATTAAACACTAATGATTAACAGCGAAAAATAAATGATTATTTTTCACAATAAAGGTAGAATTGTGACATTTTGCACCTATTTTGCTTTTTCTTCAAGCATGTTTCCCGCATAGGATGATTTTCAATTTTCGTACAGTGTCCGGTTTCATGGATCGCAATCGGTTTTCGGATGCCTGAAGAATCATGTATCCGAACGGTGTCCAGTCCGAATTGATTCGGATAAACGACGTTCTACTATATTACAATTTTAACATAAAATAAATACAACAGAAAGTAATATTAACGCATTACACATCCAGATATAAATTATTTATACTACTTTAAACGTTCATTACAAAAAATTTATAAAAATGGGTTACTTTTGCTGAGCAGAGATCAAGTTACGAAGGTGTTTTCAAAAATAGACTCACGAGAGAATTACGAGGCACTATAAATTTTAAAAAAATTCTTTTTATCAGCTATTAGATCTACAGTCTTAAAATTTAACAAATGTGGTTTTTTTGTTCAGCTGAGATATGTAAAAACTTGTTTTGTTTCATTTGCAATTCAAGTAAAACTACTTCATTAAAAACTTCTTTATCCTTCAATTTGTATTGTTTAATTCTTCGATTCACCCATGCGAAGAACGGGTATAGCATCTAGTAAGTAACAAGACCAAAATGAAAATTGTTTTAAAAGCTGAAATCCGCTTCGTTCGTACTAATAAACTATAACCAGTTATATCAAACCGTATAATATTTCATTTCTTGTTTTTGTAAAAATAACGATTTTCGCATTCCTGTTCCAACTGAAATTTTATTCCATATCGCACAGTCTAACTTAACATTTTACAAACTTCCTTCTTTCGAATCGCAACCGGAAAAAAAAAATCGTTCTATTTAGACAGCAGGAAGCTATTCTTACCAGGCAGATGGTTACACTGTTCCCACGTAATGGAATGAATAGATGGCACGCCGCGCGCGCGTCTGAAGAAAATATTTTTATTTATACGTTAAAGCAGTGGTCATCAAACTTTTTCAACTCACGCAACCCCTAGAACTGAGCGTTTTCGTGGAACCCTATTCCTCTCAAACTTAGAAGAATATTTCTTAAAATAATATTTAAAATAGAACAGCAATTGATCAATTTAAATGCAATATTTTTAATTGCCTTTACATTGATCTGTTTTGCTTTAATATATTAAATGTGCTAGCAGCTCAATAAAGGGTATTAAATTAGCATAATAGAGAAATTAAGTAAACTGCTACTGTATTTTATATCAGGGTTCGGCAACCTATAGCACGCGTGCCACATGTGGCATACGGTACAGTTTTCAATGGCACTCTGCCCAACTCTACAAATTTGTCGCTTTTCGAGTGGATGGAAGTTGAAACATTTGTAATGTACCCTATTTAACAAACATCTCCAGAATTATGGACACTCAAAGAATTACAACAAAAGTAACTCTAAAGATAAATCTACAGCTATTTTGTGAATTATTGAATGCCATTGCTGGAGAGATTTGATAGTTTTAAAAGAGAAAATTTTGCATGTACTTTGCTTTCCGCTTTTGGTTCTACTTATTAAAGTAAAAAATCTTTCCTCGTACGAAAAAATATTTCTAATCCGCAAAGAAACTGTTTAACAGCTGAATGCTCAGAATCGTGTCAAAAGGAGAGTGACGCATTAAACCCCTGATTTTGAGATATGAAGTAGAGTAGAGTGCAAACGCATTACAATTTTTATTTATCTTTTTATTTAACTGGAATGAAGGGGGATAATTTTATTGTTGTCTTTTTCTTATTTTAATAAATATGTTTAAAAATATGTAATATTTTACAATTTTAATTTTTTTTATTTTAGTTGAAGAAATAGCTATATTGTGTATGATGTTTATTTTCCTGTTGAGGAGTATCTTTAGATGATGCAAAATTAATATATAACAAAACTGTAAATCTATATTATTGATCTCTATTCTCTAACTCTATATGCATTATCGTGGGAATTACGAATTGATTCTAACATGTCCTACTATGTGGTACGCTGAATCCTATAGATAGATTAGTTTGGCACGCCACAGCTAAAGGGTTGCGAGCCCTGATCTATATTTATCTTAAATTTATGGATTTATATGGTACACTTGGTACCTTTTCTAAGATGCAAACTAATGAATGCAATCATTTTAAAAACATGTACGGCCCTCCGGTATGCTCCGCTTCCGCAATGTAGCCTTCGAGCCAAAAAAATTGCCCACCCTGCTTCAAGGGAAAATGCCGTTTTAAATCCCCCAGCAATAGGATGAGTGTCAAAAGAGAAAGAACGTTCACGTACAGTGAGTGAGTATTAACGTCGCACGAGGGCTTTTGGCGACGGACCTCATCCTTTTGAACCATGGTCAAATGACGAGGAAGAAAACCTGAGCTGGCATCCACCTCTCCTAGTTACCACACCAACGGGAGGACGTTTGAGCTCTCGATAGATTTAACGTGCATCGCTCCCCTACACGGTGGGTCTTCGGCGGTACTAGGCTCGAACTCATGAAACGCCATCCTATACACTACATCCAATATACAAGATAGAAATGTCATCTTATTTACTTGTAACTGTACAATCTATCTGTCTTGCAAATTGTGTTTGTTTTAAATAAAACTTATTTATTTATGCAACTCTCGTACTCGACTTCTTGACTATATGACGCCGAGCCTCCCAGTACCGACTGACGGCGTTGTCTGTAGGGTATAAATAAAACTAGATTATGACTGGAAAAGAGTTTTGTGTGTTGTTGTTACTAATGCCACCTGATTGGCAAAGGTCAGATGGAGGCCCACAAATTCATCATGGCATCGGGTTAGATTGTATTCCTGTCGTTAACCGAAGCTTTGAGCACCATGCAGGTGACAGAACGATTTAGCTTGGTTCCATCCCAAATTTTGAGGGAGTACACCCTGGGGGAGGGTCACCTCTCTTCCCCTTCCATGAACCACACGACAGGACTTGCGGCATGACGGCTATTTAGAGTACCCCCATACTGCGAAGGGGCACTATGCGCTTACAAACATCCATGCCTTCTCCAGAATTCGATGGATTGATTGATTGACTATTAACGTCGTACTGTTCTACTACATGAGGGCTTTTGGCAACGGACCTCGCCATTTTGAACCATGGTCAAGTGACGAGGATGACACCTGTCAGCTAGCACCCCCTCTCCTAACTACCACACCACACCAACGGGAGGACGTTTGGGCTCTCGACAGAACTAATGTGCATCGATTCCCTACACGGCGGGTCTTCAGTGGTACTGGGCTCGAACTCATGACACGCCAACCATGATCCGATACCTTGACCCCTTGGCTACCGCTGCCACTCTCCGGAATTTGAAACCAGGTCTTACGGCGCAACAGTCAACGTCGCTAAGCGTGACTTTGCAGGAGTGCCTAATATCCTCCGTTACACCCCTGTGTATATAATGTTTTATTGTCCTCGTTTGTAGGGAAGTTGTGAATGGGATCCAAATTTGACGTCAGTTCAAAATTGCAAATTCTGTCGCACAGACCCCTCGTATTGCTTCCAGTTTGACATTTATTTGAATCAGATTTTTGATGCGACAGTTCCTTTTGTCACTGAGAGAACCATGATTTCAAGGTTGTTCCACCAGATAAAATGTGATGCGACATCAACCTAAAACACAAAAATCAGTTTTAGGACGCAATTATTCGTCATTTTACCACGTTAAAAACTACTCCCAAGTCACTCCTATCGAATAAGACGGTGTGACGTCGTCACAATGGAGAAAGCGCCTCTATTCATAAACGTATCCACAGCCGGGGAACTCGTGGCTTTGGTCGTATTGTGTTGTATCAGAAAGCTGGACCGTCGGCGACGGTGTGACTGGCGGACACTATGGGCCAGGCATTGCTGCATTATTTTCTATTCATGGGCAGTGATTGTACGTCTTGAATCCTGGCGCCTCTGCAGGCGGCGGCGAGGTGTTTGAAGTGCCAGATGTCAGCCGGGCCCTTGTCGCCGGGAACCTTTGAGAGGGACCGGACTTTTGTCATCTCTGCACGAATGGATGACGTGCAAGACCGTTGGTGCCGGGTGCAAAACCCTGAGGTCGGCCAATGGGGATTGATGAGGGGCGTGGAGTGAACCCGCCCCTAGAGTTTAAAAGAGGGGACTTCGGAAAGAGAGGGAAGACTCCTGATAGACTCCCACGAGAGATTCCCGTAACTGAACCCTGCGGACGGAGGAAGAGACCTCGGACAGACTCGAACGAGAGATTCTAAAAAGAGAAGCCTATGGACGAAGGAAGAAGGGGAGGACTCCGATCGACTCCGACGATTGACCTGCGAGACGTTAGGGACGAATATAGGAAGGAAGCACAAGGCGTGAGCCTCCGGATCCATACCGACGAGAGACTCCTGAGGCGGTACCCAACGGGTGACTGGAAAAAGAAGCAAGGAGCGGACCCCTAGGCAGACACCAATATGAAACAGAAATAGCTGGTTGTATCAAACGAACACTTGTAACGAATGTTTTTTCTCTATCCAATGATCTTTTGAATGTTGTCGTCAAATAAACATTTGATTAGATCACAGTAAAAAGGCATTATTTAATAATTAGCTTAGCGTACACCTTCAATTTATTTCCACGACGTTACAACGGTGTTTCCCATTTCCAGAAACCCAACCCAGTCATTCGACAGATCGCATGACTCGGAGAAAACGATAGATTCTGAAATAATTGAGGGCTTTCTTTCTTTCTGACAGGTCGCACGTCAGAGTCCTGAATCTCGGAATGTCACAATGTAAACGATGGGAGAGCGATGAGGTGCCCAACCACGAGGTTAGGGTGATGAATGTGTGTGACAAATGACCTCTTTCGCTCACTTAACACCAAAACATACCGCGGTGGGATCAAATGGCAAAAAAAAAAAAAAAAAAAAAAAAAAATCCGCGGGTTTCGTTTTTTTTCTAAGGCGAGTGTCTAAGGAAGACAATAAAATGATTCATCTGTGGGATTTTTTTAAGAAAAATTTATAATTTTTTTATTTAATGTTGCGGCTGATTTTTTTTTGAAAAAATTAAGTTATGTGGTCTTTTTGTTAGAGTTTTAAGTTAGGGTCAGTTTTTCTTTGGAGGGCAGAGCTGGCTTTCTATATTTTGTTGGTTTATCTAAGGTATCCAGCTACGCTAAAATCGTGAATTTTGCCAAAAATTGACAATTTTTTTTATGATTTTATTTTATAGGCCATCTTATGAGCTTTATAAAAATACGAAGTTTATTATTTTCCATTATCTAGAACAGCGATTCCCAAAGTGGTCTGTATAGACCCCCAGGGGTCTATGACAACCTGCAAGGGGTCCATGTCAGTGAAAAAATAATTTTGGAGTCCATGAGTTGTAAATGGGGGTCTACGATAGTGACTCTGATTAAATCAGAACATGACTTTAATTTTTAAAAGAAAATTTAATCAAGTGGAAAACAGATTTATTTATTTAACAGATTTTTTTACTAAATTTATATAAATTAAGTTAATTTGCAATTAAAAGAACCATCACACATTTCGGCATTTCTTGCCAGAAGGAAGCTAAGGAGTATAATATTGAACGTCCCGAATTTTCCTAGTTTCTCAATTTGTCACACACAATCTGCCAGGAAAAGGACGTTTTAACTTGCGTTCAACATTTAAATACTACTTATTTACATTCTGAAACTAGGTTTGAGAATGCTTTGCCTATGGTAATACCATAGTAGGCAATGAATTAATATGGTCACATTGAAAGAAAAAACAAATATCATATTACAAGAACTGGTCGTAATAGTTACTAAGAAGATCTTAAAGTAAAATTTAGAAACACGGATATCAGCAATTTTGAGAGCACCAGATTCATCCCTCCCATTAAAAGCATTTGTTTGTTGCTGAGTTACTTTATGTAACATTTATTTTATGAATTAATTAAATTTTAATTTAATTAATTAACTAGTGCATCGTAGGTTTTAAACATCATACTTCACTACAGCTAGAAAATTAAATATTTTAAAGTAAGTATAGCTCTGTACCAACTGTCAAAAAGACATTTAAGTTGATAAATTTATAAAAATTCATTTATTAGGTGTAGGGGGTCTAGAGATAAATAGAGAGAGAGTGTGAGCTAATAGTAGGAATTGAAAAAGGGTGTTAAAAAAGAAATGAAGTTTTGAATTGCGATGTTGCTCTCAAATTCATTCATTTGTAAACTACGCATAGTACAGCTACATAAACTGCAAAAATGTCATTAATACTTGCAAACGTTCAATGATTCAAAGCATTTGGTGCGGGATACGGTTATATCTCTTCAGCTTAGTTTAATTATTACTCTTTTAGGAAGAATACACTTATAAGGTAGAAAAATTTGTTTCTGTTGTTTACCCTTCATGGCACCAATTCCATGTTTACGTGCTGTTTAATGCCAAGCCTGTTAGCGCGAAATCTTTAAGGCAATGGGTGTCGAGGACATTAACACCCAACAAATTAGTGTTAGTCTTTCTTCCCAGTGCGCTTAGACTAGTAAACGCCTGTATTAATTATACACATTATACACACATAAAAAAAGCCGCTACAATCCGATGCAGAAAAGGCGGTTATCCTCAAAATGGTATCTCTTGTTACAGTTCATGATAAATATATTTATTTCTTTAGCATTTCAAGGAAAATCTAAATGTTCTTTTGCACATGGAAGTAATTAAATATTTAAGATTTTTCCTGTTCTAATTTTTCCTAAGAGATGTTTTTCTTTAATTTATTTTGGCTCTGGTTCCTCCAAGATGTGGCATTATCCGTAATTCTCTCATTAAATACCCGTTCAACTGAAGTAACAAACACAGTGACTTCTTGTTACTGTTTATTACTTCAGTTACAGTCCCCAATACAAAATAAGCCAAGCCTTCGACTTCTTTTAGTAGAAAGTATGTAGCCATACATCGCCGAATACTGGTTGAGTTGATTTCCACAAAACCCGTCAATTAGCGGATCAACAAAAGAAGCATGTCCTCCAAATTTCAAATCTGTAGCTCCAACTGTTCAAAATTAGGGAATTTTTGCTTATAACGCCCCCTTAAAAGTCAATTACCATAAAATCTCGTTCTCAGTGGATCTCCACTCAACGAAAGAAACAGATCCTCCAAATCTCAAGTCTGTAGGTCTAAAAATTCAAAAAAGAGAACTTTTGTCTGTAAGTTTTGCCCTTTAAGAGTCGATTTACGCAAAACCTTTTCTTATAGTAGAAATCGACTCATCTAAATAAACAGGTCTGCGAATTTTAAAGTGTGTATCTCTAATAGTCCCGGAGATCTGGTAATCAGTGAGTGAGTGAGGGAGTAAGTGAGTGAGTAAGGGAGTGAGTGAATGAGTGAGTGAGTAAGTGAGTGAGTAAGGGAGTGAGTGAGTGAATGAGTGAGTGAGTAAGGAGTGAATGAGTGAGGAAGTGAGTGAATGAGTGTGGAAGTAAGTGAGTGAATGAGCGAGAGAGTGAGTAAGAGTAAGTGAGTGAGAGAGAGAGAGAATAAGAGTGAATGAGTGAGAGTAAGTGAGTGAGAGAGTAAGAGTGAGTGAGAAAGTAAGTGAGGGAGAGAGAGAGTAAGAGTGAGTGAGAGAGTGTATGAGTGAGTGTATGAGTGAGTGTATGAGTAATTGAGTGAGGGAGTAAGTGAGGGAGTCGCTTTTCTACCATATATATACAGTGCTTGATAATTGCTAAGGTACAGTTACGTTTTTCGGAATACTTAAGAATAGACAATGATTGAAGAAATGAAACTAAGTATATATTTAGTGGGGACGATGTGCATTTATTATAGTGGAAAATGGTACAAATATCGCCACATCAAAGATCTAAAAACTTAAAAATAAAAAAAATTTTCCTTGGATGATTTCCACAAACAGCCTAAAAAAATTCTTCAGGTCAGAATGATGCAGACATGAGTGCCTTCGTAAGATGTGTTGACCACGGACGCTAATGCACATTTGGCATCTGTCCTCCATGCTCTTCACTAAACTATCGACCTTGGGAAATATTGTCCCTCTTCTTTCTCAAGGCGGTTTTGAGCTCTTGCACTGTTCAAAATAGGATGGTTCTTTGTGCAACATGTCTGCCAAGAGCATCCCAGGCATGTTCAATAGGATTTAGGTCGGGTGAGAAAGCAGCTTATTGCATACGGAGAATATTTTCACTTCGCAATGTATCCGATACCTCAACGCTTGTGTGTGGCCGCGAATTATCAACCATGAACAGAAAGCCTGAACCACAAAACCCCTAAAAGTACGAACATGATCCAGAATAATCTCTCTGCAACACCGTTGCGATGTAACGCTTCCTCGCTCAAAGATGTGATGTTCTGGCATTGCGCATGATGTCTGCCCACACCATCACGCCTGGGCCGTACCGATCACATTCACAAATAATTTTTTGTACATAACGTGTTCCATGCTCTCTCCACAGTAAGTGGTGGCCAGAATCACTTGTCGCACTGAAACGAGATTCGTCGGAGAACATCACTCTAGATCAATTTTGGTGATTCCAACCAATATGTTCTCTTACATCAGCGTAATCTCTCTCCACGATGGCTTGGTTGAAGTGGAATGCAATGAAAAGGCTTCCTTGTATACAAATCAACTTGATTTAATCACTCTGAGATGCTTCTTGCTAAAACATGCGCAAGTTTTGCAGCTATCTGGCCAGGAGTGAAATTCCTATTCCTAATTCCTATTCCAGACTACAACACGCAATAACTAAGTTATCTTATAAAACCCTCGATAATTCCTGGATCAAATGACAAAAATTTGTAAAACTTGGGTGCTTGGGGAGAAACTCATGACATGCCTGCTACGAGTCCGTTACCTTGACCACTAGGCTACCGCAGGTAGTCCGCAGAGTTTGGGCACTATTTTTGACACCCTGTATATAAGAAAACGATTTACCACGATTCTATTGCAGATTATACGATTTCGTAATAGAAATTTAATTATTATATAATTTTTAATGTTTTCTTTAAATAAAACACTCTGAATTTTTTTTTTTTTGGATATTCATTAAATAATTTTTTCAAAATAAACAAACGAAAACTAAAATTATATAATAAATAAAATCCTCTACCAGAGAGTGAGAGAGAGAGAGTGAGGAAAGAATTTAAACTCGTTTCCTTTTGCAATTAACAATATATATATATATATATATATAGCCATTCATTTATTCCATATTCTTTAACTCTTCCCACTCGTTCTATTTTTAGTCCCCGACACATCTCTACGTTTTCCAAACCATATGTTCGGTTCGCCGCATATTTATTTTATTTGCTCTGCTCATTCCCAATCGGCGTTTATTTCTATATCATAGCCAAGGAGCAAAACTTGTAATTTTCGTCCGAACCTTTTCCTCTAAATTTATCTTCAATCTCTTCATGTTACAGGAACTAGTTCCCTAATCCCTTCTGATCCCTAATCCACTCGTAAAACGATTAGAACACATATTAAACAATATTAAACATCGCCTCTGACTTGAAATCTGTCTCTCAGACGGACTTAATAACTTTATGTAATAAGATAAATGTATGATTTTGAGAGTGAACAAAATTTGCTTCAATGTATTAAATGCTATTGGTTTAAGTTCTGACCATAGGAAGGAATTATGAAGTTAAGCTTCGGATCTATCACGTGGCGAGATGGGAAAGTCTGATATATAAATAAAGTACCAACTCAACCATCTTTCTTGTCATGTAATGTTCATTAAAAAAAGAGAAATAGGTGTTAAAAACCTAGATGTTTATTTATAGATTATGTTGTACCAGTGGCGCATACAAGAGAGGTGACCTGGGGGTCCCTAAGCCCTTGATTTTTTTTCGATTGATGATAATCCTACATACGTATAACGTAAAATTTAATTAAGTACTTGTAATTAACGATTTATTTTATTAATTAATGCTAATTATTAGTTCAATAATTTATTTTTTACTGTTTTTTGTTAACAAAATCAGAAGAATCAATGGGTGTTGTTTTGAGGTATGATACGAGTTGGGGGACTTTCAACCATGGAACCACCTTCGAAACATTTTTGTGTGCGCTACTGTGTTGTACCGTGTTTGTAGCTTTTAAAAGCTACTTGTGTTTGGCTTATTTATTAAAATGTTAGTACTTCTACGACATTTTTTCTCAGCTTAAAATTCCATTTAATATAGACTTTCGAGTTAAAAATTTAGCAATTTTTTAATTCGTTGGTCATACATTCAAATTCCACCAGTTTTTATGATTGTAGATGACGTCCCTATACCACTATAAGCAAAAATCTTTCAATAGCTCTTTTTCTTGAGAATCACTTTCACAAGACGAGATAAATTAGCTTTCTTAAAGAATCTTTGCAACAGTAACAAAATATTGGGGAGGTAGGGAGGGAGGGAGGTTTGGGATCTATGATGAACGAAAATCAAGATGCCCCCATAACTAAATAAAAAAAAAGGCATAAAACTATTTGCTTGTGAGTAAGAGTTGAGTTTGATAGAATTAAATATAGTTTCAAAATAAAATTCAAAATTATGAGTTGTAATATTTTGACCAATTTACCGCATTTTAAATGTCCTTGATATTGTAGCACCCCCTTCCCCCCATTAATCCTCATGTAACGGCCCGCGTGAAATAGTTGTCATATATATGTGGCCCGGTGGTAAAAAAAAGTTGAGTACCCCTGATGTAAGACCTAAAACCTGATGCTTGAGTCGAACATTGCCAACTCCAAAACTCGCACAGCCATGACCCCTCAAACTCTTTAAATAAATCTGTCGAAATAAACAACTGGACGAGTCAAATTCTTTGTTATTTTCTTCACGATTGGAACTTCTTTTCTCGGTATTTTTCCACACCCACATCTTTCTTCCCTCACACATTAGAAGCTTACTTGACTGCTGAGTATAATACCATAGAACGCTCACCCCATTCGAAGAACTGTCAAGCGCCTCCCCAAAACGATATTTACGATCAAAGCACGGAGGTAAAGCAACCCTTCTAATGAACCCCTTTGCGTGAATTGAAACTTCAATCTGAATAATAAAAAGCGCGCGTTGTGCAATTTACGTTTTGAGAAGAGGGAGGGAGGCTCTTCCAGAAACTGAAGAAGGCCGATAAAGAAGGAAATATAGGCCGCCGTATTGTTGGTGTCTTAAACGGCTTGGTCTTTTTGTTGGCTATTCTTTCTTCCAAATGTATAATTTTTTTCTTCTCTCGCTTGAAGATGTTTGAATAGTTGACTGTTGGATTTGCAGAACAGCTGGCCAGATCCTAACCCACGATTCTTCAAGGTTGGATTTCTAAATTTATGGCTAAAGAAATCCAAACCAGATGTTGGATGGGGTGCATAGAGAGGAATGGCCTTGAAAACGACTTCAGGAAGTGAAAGGAGGTATTGTGTTACAGCCACTTATTGTCTTGCTACACTTTTTCCCATCTACTTTTTATTTGGTTTTTAAATATCTCCAGTTATGCATGGCAGTCATTACCATT
>BMAO01002990.1:0-20696 GCA_019973975.1 Trichonephila clavata
AAACATTTTGTGCCATATTTTTAAACTAATTTTTTGCTTGGCTATAATAATATTGTGAGAAAAAAAAACCAAAACAGTATTTCTACGAATTGCTTTGATTCCTATTTACGTTACACTATAAGGCAGCACGAGAGCTATTGCTGATATACATCGTAGTTTTGAAACACGGTCAAGTTAAGACTCTCCTGAACTGGTATTTATCTCTCTTAACTTACCCACACGCTAGTGGGAAAGCCTCGACAGGTTTAACGTGCATTAGCAGGACGGGACTTCGGTGGTTCTCGGTTTCGTACCCGCGGTTCGATAACTTCACCACAAGTTCGCGACTCTGACCACTAGGCCACAGGACCACGACTATAACCACGAAGTCATTGAGAACCTTAAAATATCTCAACCTCTAAGTGAAATTATTGCACAGCAAAAAAATCCAACTTCACTAAATTTCATTGTATTTATTGTATCTTTATTTAATTTAAACAAAATCAATAAAGACATTTTTCAAAAATCATAATTTATAATTTTTAGTTAAACTGTAATTTCTAAGCTAATTATGGTTTTCCCCATGTTTTTATTAACTCGCTTTCATGTCTGTCCGGGTGGAATTTTGTAATGGATTTTAAACTAACTTTCCGATGAGCTAGAGACGTGAAATTTGGACCATAGCTCAGAAGTGGATGGCAATGCATGAAAATGTGAAAGAAGTTCTTGTCTTGAACCCGGCCTCCCAAAGAGGAGGGCTGGACTATAGCTCAGAAGTGGATGACAATGAATAAAAATGGTTATAAAAACATTTATTATAAAAAAATTATTCAGGAAATTATTATTTTATATTTTAGAACCATTAATGATAATACTTTAAAATTCTTTTGAAAATAAAGTAATTTCTAAAAAAAAAAATCGTATCCATAAGCATAACATTTTTTCTTGTACTACTCCTTCCGCTGATTTTAAAAGCCAAGTAATATAGTTTTGAACTTAAACAGCCATTTTTTTTCTTGTTCTAGTGTTTCTTTTTGTCCAAATTTTCATTTAGTCATTGTTTTTCTAATTATGTATGTAATTTGGAACAATTTTTTCAGCTGTATTCATTACAACAAAATTCACACGCTTAAAACTTTATTATATTTTTCAGAAATGACAAATTTTTGTTTAAATAGCAAATATTTATTGTTTCGAAAATAAAACGTGTTAAATATCTAAATCTTAATATTTTTATACTCTACAATACAATAATTTCATAAAATTTGTGCATTGATACAGCATATAGCTTTCAGAAAATTTTTGACGTAATAACATATGCAATGAAAAGCACTCCACTTTATTTTAAAATAAATAGAATCTGAGAGGAATTTAAGTTAACTTTAATCAGAGAAAATTGATTTCTAATTGAAAAATTATTCGAAGAAAAATGTTTCGAAGCACTGCTGATTATTTTGCCCAATTTCTTAAATAGCATCAAAATCCTAAATTTATGGTGATTATAACAAAATTTTTGTAGAAAATATGAAAGAGAGAATTAAAATAATACAAAGAAATGTGTTCAAATTCGGCGCACTCAAAAAATAATTTTAAGGTTTGTGCTATGCAAATCTTTTTTGAGTAATTCTATATAAATAAATAAACACCGAGAAATTTCAATACAATATGGAATATTGTATTCCAAAAAAGAGGAAAGAAGTTATTCAAAATTTTAAATTCAATATTTCGAAATAGTTTCCTTGTGAAAAATAGATTTTTGAAAATCACGATATCATGTTACCTAAGGCACAGACAATAGAAATCGGCAAGGATTCAATTTAAACATGATTTATTTATTAGAGCATGATTTATTTATGTGTGTATTATGAACTTATACGCAGCACTATTCACGAGTTTGGCCTTGACAACAGGAAATCTTTCCCATCCAAATGGGATCGTTACTTTTTTTTACGACTTTTAAAGAATGAAATGAATTCTTCATTTTGTCAAATTCGTGTTCATGCCATTTTTTATAGCTCCCTATGACGCTTATATTTGACTTTTTTACATCTATACGCTTCTATAGTGCGCACTAAACATTTCACGCGGTTTCATCATATATTAGAACAAAAAATAAACAAAGGTGAAATTATTCATATAGAAATGTTTATCCATTGGCAAAAGCAGTGGCGTAATGGAGAATATTACGGCCCTCCCCCCTGCAAAGTCAGGATTTGTGCCCCAAACCGGATCTTACAAAGGGTACGTACGTACTTGGTGTCAGTCAGGCTTTGGGCCCTCCGCGACTAGTGACGTTACGTCTCTAGGCAAAAGTATATTGCGCAAAAATATATTTTAGACATATTTTTCTTTTATTTCTTGCGTTTTATAAAAAACTTATTGATATAGGTAAATATTTTTTTATGAGATCAAAGAAAAAAAACTATTCGGTATATATGAATAATATTTTCCTTATAGCTACGTGAGCTTTATTATACTTAAAAATCTGAGTTTCAAGGCAGTACACTAAATGCTTTGAAACTCTGTTTAATTTTATGTACATTAACTACGGCAGTCTTTGATGATACCAGGGCACGACACAGAGATACAACTTAAACATTTCTAGGTACGACTTTACGAACCCTGTTTATTTACGAATGTTTTGAAATATGATCAGTTATCCCATATTCCATTTGACTTCAAAATATAAATACATTCGTTAGAACTGAGTTTTAATATTTTTTTTATGAGGGAATTACAAATCATGCCTAAAAAAAGTATATAGTAAAATTTGTAAATTCGGTTTATTTCTAGCAATGACAAAGGGAATACCTTGCATATGTAATTTTCTTAGAAAAACCCAACAGTGTAGACAATTTAATGTGGTACACGTTAAATATGACAAGGCTCATATTAGAGTTGTGTACAAGTTTAGCTAATTAATTCAATATTATATATATTCATTAAGTACAAATTTTAAAATTAATGCCGAGAAAAATTGTTTTTATATGAACTGATATTTATTAGAAATATTTGAAAACAAAGTAATAGAAGATCAGTTATTGGAATAAATATGAGTTCTCGTATTTTTATACATTGACAGCTCAATGACGGGAATCAAAGAATGGGAGAAATCAATAGCGGAAGCCATCTGAAAG
The DNA here is from genome assembly GCA_019973975.1 of Trichonephila clavata. NCBI lineage: Eukaryota > Metazoa > Arthropoda > Arachnida > Araneae > Nephilidae > Trichonephila > Trichonephila clavata. The sequence continues at coordinate 3,117 of BMAO01002990.1, forward strand.
ACGATATAAAAATGTTTGAAAATAAAAGTTTTATTCAGGATTCCCTAGAAAAAAAAGAGACCCACTCAAATCCAGTTTCAGAACCGCGCCCGCGATTTTGGATTTATCTGTATATAACTCATGCCTGTAAAAGATTTTATAAAAATAATTCTATGGATAAAAGGTTAATTGTCTGCAGAATAATATCGTTATCAACAAAGAAAATCTCAGTAATATTACAATAGCAAAAATCCTTACATTTCCAGAACTAATATTTTTTTTTAAAAGATAGATTTTTCTTATTTTTCAATATATTTGTGGTATACCGACAATTACTTTTAAAACATTCACTTATAAAGATTCATAAGCCTTTCAACCAGACTCCTGTGACGTAAGCTATTGCACTATCTGACCAAAAGTATCTGGACAACCAGTCAGGACTCTGGGATTCCTGAGGTATAAATTGATAAGATGTTGGTCTCCCTTTTTCATCGATGATAGCCTGCACACTTCTGGCGAGACAAACCACCGGTTTTTGATAAATGGCCATAGAAATTGACTTTCAGACGTCCATTACAGCTGAAGTGAGAGTCAGCTGTGAGGATGGTCGATTTGGATGGCTACGTAATCTGCATTTTAGTTCATCTGGAATGGGATCCATGCGTTTTAGATCGGGGCTCTGAGGAGGTCAGTTCAGTTTTTGAACTTCATTTCGTCAAACTATGGCTACGTAAGTCTCGATGTGTCAATGGAGCAATTATCCCTGAAATTTTGCCACGAAATTAGAAGGGTAGCATTCTCCAGAATATCCACATACATCTCAGGGTACATGCTTCCAGACACAGGAACTAAGTAACCCAAGCCAAAACATGACCCCCCCACCACCACCATGATGCTGCCACCACTTAAGAAGCACTTGGGGCATTTGCGAAAGCCAGACACACGTCCATCAAACTGCCAGATTATAAAGCGAGATTCATAAACCCAAAGAATTTTCTTCCACATGCCAGCAGTCCTTTGACGGTGATTACATCATTCAAAACGACACTTCGAATTTTGGGGAGTGCTGTGCACGACCATCGAAAATCTAAGATTTTTTTAACTCTTGACAAGCAATCTTGTTGATAACACTAACGCTTAATGAACTTTGGAACTCCTGATTGATTTCAAACAAAAATGACTTGCGATTTTGCTTCACCCTCCTTTTCAGTTCTACTGCTGTGTTCACTAATATCTTTCGTCCTGCCACTTCGTTTTTCTTGCAATTTCACTGTCTCGTCGTTTCTACTTCACCATTATATCACTCACAGTGGGTTTCGGCTTATGTAAAATGTTTGAAATTTAATTTTTGGTACTTGTTAAATTTTTGATTAACATGGATGTTCCACTATTTTGGGATAAGCAGAGAATACTTAGGGCAATCTTGAGTGATTAAATGTTTAATGGTAATTGAGATTTTATTAAAAAAAAAACAATATAAAAATATATGGATTTTTGAAAATAGATATGAATATTACATTTGTTACAAACTTCAAAAAGCATCGACCAATCTATATTATCAAACGCGGATTTAATATCAATAAGAATTAATACTGCATGAGATTGTTTCTCTGCGAGAATTTTAAAAGGGGATTAAATAATTAGTTACATAATTAAAATTGATATTTTCCTTATATACAAATTCTAAGGAGTGTTTTGTTTTTTAGCCAAATAATAATCAAATATTAGATTTATTATTATTGTTTAGTAACCAAACTTTAGATTTAATGATAAATATTCTTTTGATAATTTTTCAATTGTGGGTAATAAACTAATAGGTTGATACGACTTAATATACGATGAATCTTTACCTGATTTTAGATACAATTCAGTTTTAATATTTTTCAGACATTAAGAAAGTAAAAAAACAATTATAATACGTTCAAAATTTGAGAAATTCACTGCGGGTACTAGAAAGTGAAATTTATTCACCTGCATCATTTAAATTTTCTCTATATTTAGGGCATAAACGTAACATCAGCGTCACATTTCAGGTGTTTAAACATTAGAAAGCACGTTTTCAGTTCGCATGTGTACTCATAACTCTAAGCATTCTGTAGTAATTTGTCAAGCACTTATTTTTAACAATTTACGCAATTATTTACTCATGTAGCTATTAAATGTTCCTTATATTATAGTACTTCCAAATAGTTAGGTTTTATTGTAGTAATTCTTATTGCCTACTCTTAAAGGGGTACATATAATGTATATTTTATTTTTTAGATATTGTGGTATATTGGAATTTTATGTATATATATATATAAATCTTACAAGAGAGAGAAAAAAAAAAAAAAAAAAAAAAAAAAAAAAAAAAAAAAAAAAAAAAAAAAAAAAAAAAAAAAAAAAAAAAAAAAAAAAAAAAAAAAAAAAAAAAAAAAAAAAAAAAAAAAAAAAAAAAAAAAAAAAAAAAAAAAAAAAAAAAAAAAAAAAAAAAAAAAAAAAAAAAAAAAAAAAAAAAAAAAAAAAAAAAAAAAAAAAAAAAAAAAAAAAAAAAAAAAATAATTATTTAGACTCAATATGGTTTAAATTATTTTTTTTTTTTTTTTTTTTTTTTTTTTTTTATTTATATATATATATATTTTTTTCCTTAATGTAACACAATAGCTAATTCCCGAACCATTCGGTTTAGATATGTACTTCCAATTTGAAAAATGTTTTAAAAAAGGTAAAGAATGTTTTTACGTGCTTTTCGAGCTAAAAAACACAATTAGAAAAAAATTACAAAAATTAAATTGTATACGGTCCCCAGGTCCTATCACTTACTTAGGAAAAGATGCAGCACACGAAAACAAAGTAAACACAAAATGTTTCATTTTATTACGATAAAAACTGGCCGAGTTATGGAACTTTCAAAATCAATTTTCCTGGCCATTTTCAAGAAGCTAGTAAGAGGCCGTCTCCAAAGTGAAATTAATTGGAACTCTGCCAGGAAACTTTCGCTCTTGCACGTCACTCTTATGTAAATAGTTTTTAAATTTGAAAGTACATAATTACTTTACTAATACAATAATTGAGTACTTAAGAAATAAAATTTATTCTGTACGTGTAAAATATAGACAAAATAAAATATTTTGGACTAAGAAAACATTTCAAAAGCAGTTTAAAAAAAATAGACTTATTTGCTGCGGTACTGATCATGGCGATTATTAAAAATCTGTTGTGTAGTCTCTAGGAATTGCATACAGACATATTCTAATATTACGAATTCTAGTACGGGAGAACGAGATGTATACAAATGAAGAAAACTGCGAAATGGTACTGTTGTACGGACAATGTAATCGAAATGAGAGAGATGTGGCAAGACTTGATGCCATTAAATTTCCCAGTCGAAGACATCCATCTTATTGTACAATTGCCCTTGCTGTTCAACGCTTGTATAAAACTGGGAGTTGTCATAGACGTTGTTATTCCCTTGCCTCGTGCCACACCTCGAGCCTTCACCATTATTTAAGTTAATTTGGTCATTCTGATACAATAAAGCCCCTGATTCATAATTGGCGCATCATTCCACATTATGTTGTAATTTGAACGGCAAATCCTGTATTATTTTGCTGCTATTTGTTAAAACAAGTTGTTTTAATCTTTTCGGTATAAGTTGTATTTCTTTAATTTAATTTTTATTGTTTGCCATACAGCAATACCAATTGTCAATCTATGATGTTTACTACTATGTTTTAATATAACTATGATGTTTTTCTTTTGCTCTTTCTGTAGATAGGGAATTACTGTTCTCTTAACTCAATTTATATACGACCCCCTTTTCTGAGCAGCTCAAATGCTTCAAATTTATGTAGGCATAACTCGGTCAGTTTTTATCGAAATGAAATGAAACTTTTTGTGTTTACTTTGTTTCTGTGTACTGCATCTTTTCCTAAATATAAGTGATAGGATCTGAGAAGATCGTATAAAAATTTAATTTTTGTAATTTTTTATAAATGTATTTTTAGTTCGAAAAGCCCGGAAACACATTATTTACCTTTTTAAAAACATTTTTCAAATTGGAAGTGTATATCTAAATCGAACGGTTCGGGAATTAAGCTGGAAAAAAAAAAAAAAAAAAAAAAAAAAAAAAAAAAAAAAAAAGGCTGGACACCCTGTATATATATATATATATAATATTTTTTTTTTTTTTTTTTTTTTTTTTTTTTTTTTTTTTTTTTTTTTTTTTTTTTTTTTTTTTTTTTTTTTTTTTTTTTTTTTTTTTTTTTTTTTTTTTTTTTTTTTTTTTTTTTTTTTTTTTTTTTTTTTTTTTTTTTTTTTTTTTTTTTTTTTTTTTTTTTTTTTTTTTTAAAGAGAGAGAGATAAATGGGAGGGTATCTGCTTCATTGACACATTTATTGATGTTATTTTTGCTCTCAATTTCTAATTATATTTAAAAATATTCACAGAAACTAGCCAAAAATATTAAAAAACAAATATTTGAGCATTTAGTTATCTACAGATAATTGCGAAAGAAAAATATAGTTAAGAGTTACTGCTTAAGAGATTGCAACTGTTACATTCTCAATTGTGACAAATTAGCATAAAACGAACATTTCTTTTAAAAAAAAAAGAATGTGTAATAATTGAATACAAGTACATTTTTGCTTGTTCCTAAATTCAAAAATTTTGATTAATTAATTAAATCTGTGGGAAAAAAATTTTAAAAATTTCAAATAATATGAATTTTATTTAAGAAAATGAGCTAATTTCTTGTATTAAAGTGTGTTTCTGTACTATACACACATAAAAATATTTTGAAAAATATAAGACACACATTCGAATATAAACACTCGGTGTTTATCTTACATCTTAAAACTTTGTTACGTTACTTAATTAGAAGTTATTTTTATAAGAAATAAATAAGTACGTTTTTAACGCAAATTCAAATGGCTATAACAGGGGTCGGCAACCTATGGCACGCGGTACAATTTTCAGTGGGACTCTGCACTACTCCACAAATTTGTCGATTTTTGTGTGGTTGGAAGTTGATAAATTTGTAATTGCCTTTATTTGACCAAAATCTTCACATTTATGGGCATTTATACGGATCTACGAAAAAATCTGAAAGATAACTCAAGATAAGTTTAGAGCTATTTTGTAAATTATTGAATGCCATTGCTGGAGATATTTAACTGTTTGAAGACAGAAAATTGCATGTACTCTGCTTTGGGTTCCATATATCAAAGTAAAAAATCTTTCCTCTTATGGAAAAAATTTCGATTTCGCACAGAAATTGTATAACAACCAAATGCTCCAAATCATGTCAAATTGAAAGTCACACATTATACCCCAGGTTTTGCGATATGAAAGTGTAAAGAAGTGCAATCACTAGATTTGCATTAAAATTTTTATTTAACTGTAATGAAGGGAAACAGTTATATTTTACGATATCTATTTCTTATTTTAAAAAAATATGTATAAAATACATAATATGTGTACAATTTTAATTTCTTATTTTTGTTAAAGAAGTAGTTATATATATATATATCTTACACTTTAAAATCCGAAGATATAAAAAAACGTATCTATATATCTATCTATCTATGTGCGTCTATCTTCTCACGAACCGTATGACGCAGAAAGTCGCGGAAGGTACCAAAAGATCGGGAATTTTCCGGGGAAGCCGTATTGCCCATTTATATTCCGATATTGTAATTAGTTGAAAAGATATTAATTAAAAACCTTAAAACGCCTAATTGTTTTATTCCTGCCGGTTGTTTACTTAGCAGAACTTCCATTCCGAGCGGTAATCTTACGTTTTCCACCATTTTAAAATTGCCATCCAATTTTCGGTGTTGAAACCAGACAAAAAGTAATTACAGAATCGGAAAGATCATTTATTTCTCCACGATACGGTATAATTTTTTTTGTAAAATAACGATATTTTCAATTTTTTTTCGAATTTTTTACAAATAGTGTTAAAACTGATGCGTTTTTATGAAAATTATTTCTAAATCGTTGGGTATGAATTTGTTTTCTTGTTATTAAATCGATATTCTACACTAATTAGTTTCAAGCCTTTCTCTTTTAGATCCATTCATTTAAAAAATAAAATGACCAAAACTTTTTTTTTCTGCGATTTTTTAAAAATTACTCGAAATTTTTACTCGACATTGAATAACTTCGTTATTTATTAAAAATATTGCACGAACATTTTGTTCCGTGTGTAAAGCAATATTATCCGTAACATATACAAAGATTGAAAAGATTGCTTTAAAATTACGGATTTTAAAAAACATTTGTGATTTTCGTAACCTGCTGTTTTTTTTTTTTTTTTGTTTTTTTTTTTTGAGAAATAACTTAAACAGTAGATTTTGTACATTTTTTATTTCAAAGTACGTTATTTTTGCAAATAGTTTATGAAGTTTGAGAGCATTAACTTAAAAATTATGCCCTAAAAATGAAGGTAATGATTTTTAAAATAATTAAAAATACGCGATTTTACATTTAGCCAAACATTGGCGTCGAAAATTAGCTTTGCGCCAAAGACTTTTGACCTGTTTCGCCGTCGACCGCATCTAACTCAAGGGTTACACTAAAAAATTCTGCCTTAAACAGGGGGAAATCAATAACTTTGGCGAGTAAAAAAAAAAAAAATGCGAGTGAAAAAGTTATTTTTTCGTCAATTTTTCTTTATATAATTTTCAAAATTAAATAACTATATATGTCAGATTAAGATGATAAAATGCATTCAATGCATTTCTGAGATTCATTTAAAATATTTATCAGTATCGAAATTTTTGTTCTCTTTCATAAATTTTATAGTTTACTTTAAAATAATGCCTAATGTATATTTCTTTTTTTGACATATAATTCCATAATAAAAACCATGATTTGCGTCAAGGTCACTTTGCGTTTGCTTTCTGTTTGGAAGACGTGAAAGGTTACGGTTGTTTTGAGTTTCGCTGACGTAGTAAAAATTGGAATTCCCTTAAATCATTTGGCGCGGGACACAACAGATAGTTTTTTTATTATTAAAAATTGCTTTATTGAAGAACAGTGGAATATAAGAAAAATATATCATAAAAAAAGGAAATATTCTGAAATATATTTTTATCACATGTATTATTTTCTTTTTGAATTTTATACTGTGAATATGTAAATAAAGGCTTATGAACATTTTAAATCAATTTTATCATAAAATAATTAATAGGTTAGTTTTGTATAAAAAACTTTTTTTCTTCAGATACGTGCTTAAATAATTTAATTAACACAGTGTCGAATGAAAAACTAAAATTAAAATAAAAAAATTAAATGTTTTTATCAGATAGTATTATTTTCTTTTTGAATGTTTTTTTCAGTGAATGTGTACTTATAACTAGGTTTTCCCACATAGTGTTTTTTTAGCACTTAAATATGTTTAATCAAACATCCAAACGTTTCAAGAGCTATGTGTAGAATTTTTTTTATTATTATTTATAGATAATGGATTTAAATTAATATATTTTTTAAAATCAAAAAAAAAATTCTATTATTTCATTATTAAATTAATTATTTGTTAATAAAAAGCATATCGCCTACTATTTTGGATAAAAAGTAAGATCTAGAAGATAATTCGAAAAAGGGAATTGTAATGACGTTAATATAAACGAATCACACACATACCATGAACTTTGATAAAGGAAGGTGAATTTCCATGGCAATATGTTATGCATTCGAAACAAATTTTAATAAAACACTCAAAATACTTAAAACAATCATTTAATAATTTCTTCATTTATAAAGATAATTGCATGAAACTTTTTTCCCGTGTGTCGAATATTTCAAAAAATCCTCACAATTTTACTTCAAGATTTAAAATAGTAGTGAAATTTTGTAATTTGAAAAATTTCTTCACCCTGCCCACCCACTGATCTGAATTTGACTTCATTTTCAGTGCTGCCATTATTTAAGTAAACGGTATGTCACAATTAATTTGCTAAATGAACATTTTTAATCAATTTTATTATAAAATAAATAATAAGTTAGTTTTGTATAATATACTTTTTTTTCGTCAGATACGTGTTAAAATAAATTAATTAACACAAAGCGGAGTAAAAAACTATAAAATTAAAAAAAAATTAAATGTTTTTATCAGATAGTATTATTTTCTTTTTGAATGTTTTTTTTCAGTGAATGTAAACATATAACTTAGTGTTTTTTTAACACTTACATATGTTTAATCAAACATCCAAGCGTTACAAGAGCTATCTGTAGAATTTTTTTTATTAGTATTTATAGCTAAGAATTTAAATTCCTACATTTTTTAAAATCAAAGGAATATTTCTATTATTTTATTATTAAATTAATTATTTGTTAATAAAAAGTATATCGCCTATTATTTTGGATAAAAATACGATCCAGACCCATTTTTATGCTATCTGTAAGTAATGATTGATTGATTAATGAAAACCTGAAAATTATTTTAGTATTTTAGATTCCTAAAAACTATCTATTATAAAAAAAAAGATGACTTTTTTAATTAAGCATCAAAATAATTTTATTTTTATTTTTTTACTAAAGCAATATTGTTTTTCAAAAGTCAGTAATAGAAATTTGAAGATAAATCTTATACCTGAGGGAGGAAAATAGTTCTACACTCAAAAAAGTCACTGTAACATTGTGACCTGAAAAGAAATCTGTTTGACATCAGTAAGATCTGGAAGTTATTTTGAAAAAGGGTATTGTAATGACGTTAATATATATGAATTACACATATACCAGGAACTTCGATAAAGGAAGAGGAATTTCCATGGAAATATGTTACGCATTCGAATATGTACGTGCAACGCCGGGTTAAATGGAAAGGAATGAAACCCGTCTCACAACGAAAAGAAGTTAACAAATTTCGGGAATGGGAAATTTAATGACATTGTTTTGGAAATCACTTACATTGCAAGCGTACACACACACAGAAGTGATGTCATCCTGAGGGAAACAGGATATTTCCCGTGGTGATTAAGTAATTCACTCGGTAAAAACCCGTACAACGCCGGGCTAAGTGAGGCGGGGGGAGGGGGAGAATTAAGGAAGTCAAACTAATTTTGAAAAAGAATATTGGAAGTGCTGATTTATTGAAGGGGAAGGGAAAATGTTAAACGAGAAAGCCCGAGCGATGCCGGGCCATGCACTCGCATCGTACATGTACACACCCACACAGAAGTTCTGGCATCATGAGGGAAAGAGGAAGTTCTGATGGGAATTAAGTTATACACTCGGTAAAAGCCCGTGCAACGCCGGGCTTAGCGGAGGGGGAAAAACAGAGAAGCCAAAGTAATTTCGAAAAAGAATATTGGTCATGCTGCTTTTGTGAAGGGAACGGAAAATTTATAAAAGTAGAGAAAGCCCGTGCAACGCCGGGCCATGAAAGCTAGTATATATTTTATGCTGTTTATTTTTATGTTAAGAAATATCTTTAAATGAGATGCAAAATTATACATAATAAAATTGTAAATGTCTAAGTTATTGACCTCTGTTCCCCAATCTTACTCCATTATAACAGAATCAAATTTCAAAAATGTTCTACTGTATGGCACACTGATTCCTATTGGTAGATTGGTTTGGCACGTCACAGCCAAAAGGTTGCCGACTCCTGGGCTATAACGAAATAAATTCATAAAAATACATATGATTTTGTTTTGCAAAAATAAACATGTTGTAAATATATTACGGTTGCAATATCACATTTTTAAAAGTAGTACATGCCAAATGGTCTGTGTTATTACATGGGAGTGGAAGAAGTAATAATTAATGCTTTTAGATTTAATTATGTTTAACTTATCATTACACAAATGTTTCTTTTAACTTTACTTTTTTATGTATATTCAGTTTATTTATTTTACTCATTCTGATTATTGCTATTTGTCACTTTTTATATTTTCAACAATTCAAGTACTAAAGGAGCATAAAATATTTTGAAAAAATGCAAGACACATTCAATTATAAAAGTTTGGTATAAATTTTACAGCTTTAAAATTATGATTCCAAATATGAGTAGCTATAATGAAGGAAACTTATATAAATGCATACAATTTTGTTTTAAAAAATGATATACAATACAAATGAATACAATGATTACAATATCTATTATTTAAAAGTAAAACTCCTACCTAGTGGCAAAAATAGTAATTGATGCTTTTAGATTTAATAATGCTTAACTTATCAATGCACGATTTTTTTCTTTTAATTTTACTTTTTTTATACATATATAGTTTATTTATTTTACCCACCTTCGTTATTTTTATAATTTCAATAAGAGTTCAAATAATAAATCAGAAAATTACTCTTTACTTAAAGCTATTTCCTCACAAATTAATTCTCGAATATTGTACAAAACAAATACACTTATTAGAAAATTTAACAGGAAATATATATTTTCCCTGATTTCTTCGTGAGAATTATACACAAGGAAATTAAAATCTAAAACATTAAAACGCATAGGAAAATATTCTACGTGCTTCCTGAAGCTGCGAGTCAATCTTACGGCGTAGTGAGTTTTCAAAAAAGCACTTACCCTTCATTGTCTTACGAACGGAACGACATTTTAATGAGGAAGCCATTACTGTCAATGCTAAGCTTTTTTCCCCATACTTAAGAGGGTGGACCTAACACAAAAGCGGTACTTGAGCAAACGTTGTCTTATTCTATTAAGCTGAGTGAAAGATTTTTTTCTCCATCTTACCATATTTTAGATCTTTTGTCCAGTACTTTCAAACTCCCTCTATACAAACTCGAAGTAATTTTAAAACATTTATGAGCCCCAATGAAATTTTCTATTCATAATTATTTTAATAAAATTAAAATTTGTTTTAGGATATTTAAAATGAGTTTAATGTATAATTTAAATTGTATTTATCGCTGATTAGATGAAATATCTAGCATTGGATGACGCATGAATGTTCTTACAGTAGGAATTTTGCTCCGCAATTAAAATATTAATTCCAGATGTTAAAACTTTTTACTCTAATTTTTCTCATTAATCCTCATTAAAAGTATAATAAATGAATAAATAGGAGGGGTTTTAATGTAACGATATGAAATAATTATATAACAATATTTTTCAAATTGTTTGTTATATTCTGACCTCCCAAATTTTAATATCAGGAAAAAATTTGTATTAAGAAGAAATAGTAATTTAGCCATATCAAAAAAGCATCCATATAGTAATATCAAAATATCAACTTGAAAATGAATCAAATGAAAAATTTCACTTCATTTTCAGATATATATTCTGTAGGCTTTCTGATTGCGAAAGTGAGATAATTCAAGTCAATAGGTAAACAGTATTTGGACTTTATGTGATTTATTTCAGCCCATGAATCCACAAATGCGAATCCACAAAGGCTGTTGGGGAGAATGCCCAAGATCACTGAGCTCATCCTAAATATTTCGAGCAGCAAACAATACCCCACCCCCCTCCGAGTCCTTGTTGAGCAAAATTTGCATAGTTTCAAAATACAAAGGTATATAAAAGAAACGCGAAGTATATACCTATCAAGAAATGTACAAGGTAAGATTTAAAAATATTACTTTCAAATCGGCTTACGAAGGTCAAATATGTAACATATTTTCGATATATAGTTAGCACAAAAACAAAAAGAAAAAAAAGGAAAAGAATAAAAATAAAAATAATATGTGGGTGAGAAAAATAAAGCAAGTACAAACAAAAGAGAGGAAAAATAAAATAAATTTAAGGAATTGGTCAAAAAGTACAAATTTAATTAATCACTTGTTTGACGCCACTCCTGCTTATTAATATATTTTTCTTTCTATTTTTTATAAATGAACCATACTTCCGAAGAAGGGAAATTATTATTGTTTTTGTTTTTTTGCCTATGTTTAGCTATAATTTACTTGAATACAGGAAAAAAGGGATCTAATTTCAATTGAAGGATTTTGTCACGGATTGTACACAAGCAGTTCTAATGCATAATCTTAAATTGAAATGAAAGGAAAACTGTCCCTTTAAGCCACACCTCCGGATGCTCTCGCAACAACCAATAGCCTTCATGCCTCTCCGCAGACTGTGCAATTCCACCTTTCGTCGTCTCCACATCTAAGGCTGACATGATATGGATTGAGGACTGTTTTACACAGTCCAGATGCCCACAGATTAAACGCCATAAAAGAAAAAAAATTTAATGATAGAAGAGAGCCATTTTTTTTTTTTTTTTTTTTTTACTTTTCTCAATTGGGAAGACTAAATGAAACTTTCTTTGAAGGTTTTAGAACAGGTATAGTGGGCAGTGTCTTCAATAAAACTACAAAAAATGGGTGTTTTTTTTTAATTTAAGACGATGCAAATAAAAAATAAACGCCCCATTTTAGTAAGAATAGTGAAACTCAGCTTACATGGAGTTTATCTAACTCAGGCTTAGCGAAACTGGATTTGACCCATAAGCCAGTTGTAGAGTTTTGAACACCAACGTTTCCAATCCTTTTCTTCTTCAATGGCTCAACAGCCCTGGGTAGGCCCTGGTCTTCTCCGGGCATCTCTAGTTTTGGCAACTATTTACCAGTTTTTGAAATTTAAAATATTTAAATCTTTTTTGATACAGTCAATCCATCTTAACGGGGGTCTGCCCCGAGGTCTATTCCCCATGGGCTTTGCCAGAAAGATTTTCTTTCAGCAACGCGATCTTCATTCATTCTAGCCAGATGAACAGCCCATTTAAGTCTCTGTAATTTGACAAATTGTACAATATCAGGTTGTTTGTAAATTTTGAAGAGTTCTAAGTTAGATCTCCTTCTCCATGATCCATTCACTTATCACACCAAGAATGAAGCGTAGGATATTTCTCTCAAATATTCCTAGGGCTTCCTCATCACGTTAAATCAATGGCCAAGTCTCTGATGCATAAGTCAGGACACATCTTATAAGGATTTTGTAAAGAAGCAATTTAGCTCTTAATTTTTCCAATCCTCAAATAATTTATTTTTAATGTAGGACAATATTAATGATGGAATTCAAAACTCTAAACCACTTTTAAGTGATGCGGAGGACATCTGAGTTCGCGTTCTGCTCTCCAAAATTCCTTACCACGCCAATGCGAGAGCTTCTTATTTCAATTTAATGGAAGTTTAAACGATGTTTTTTTTTTTTTTTGCTTTTATATTTTTTTTAAATGAGTTCATTATGGGTGAAAGGCAACGAACATAAACGGTACATACGTTTTTTTTTATTTCATACATGGGATGAAAATTATAATTTGACGGTGGTATTTTAAATATTGCTCGTAGTTTTTTAAGTTTGGTGTTTAATTTTGTACATATAAGTAAAATATATTTCATATTAAGTGCATTAAATTTTGGTTTATAAAGAACGATTATATTCAGTATATTTAGATTTATAATCTTAAAATTGAACAAAACATTGTCAAGGATTGCTTAAATATTCAAAATATTCAAATATTAGTCAACTTCGTTACTCTGATTCGAAACATCTTAATAATTTATATTTTATTGACTGAAAAAAGCTAAAAAATATATATATTTTACTTTTATAAAAAAAAACTCACAATTTTTTTTTAAAGCATATTGATCATTTGAAATTTCAAGTCACAGGAAATGGTTTACAACAAAATAAAAAGGATTTAACTGCTTTCATTTATAAGAATAACAATTTTTAGTTATTGATTTCGTATGAATTAAGAATATTTTATGAAATCATATTTTCTTTTACAGTCTGAGTTTCAGCTACCTATTTTCTTGCGCGAATTATAAAAAAAAAAGAATAAAAATTCTATCAATATATCAGTACATTTATTATTCTCTTTGGGAGAATCCTCGAATAATTTGAATCAATTCAGGCTCATCTGCCCGAATCCGAATCTGAAAATCCTTCTCTGTTGCAAAATATTCTCTAAAATCTTACCAACTTTAACAAAATATCTGTGTTTCAAGTAATCACTAACTTTTTTTTTATCGAGGGTGGCAATGTGAAAATTCCAACCAAAAAACTATAGCCGATATTTGTATGGCTTTCTCCGAAGTCGAATCATTCGGAGGATGGAGGAAGAAATGAAAAAAGTGTTACTGCAGAGATCGGGATAGCTCACAGCATCGTTTCACGAATTTGAAGAGCATTTCAAACGATAGAAACAACTCTGAGGGTTCAGTAGTATTGATCCGCAAGAGTAGCTACGTTGGTTGGCAATTAGTATATTGTTTTATACTCGTATGCTAAAAATGACAGACGGCAGACTGTGGGATAAATCAAAGATATTTGCTACTAATTACTGGACGACAAATAACGTGTTTTATCATAGCCAGGAAGCTGCATAATGGTGATTTTCTTTGCACAAAGCCTAATTTGGCAGGCCTACTCATCGGAGATAGCAGTTTCTAGTGCTGGCAAAATAAAAACTGGACAGATCATCAATAAGGTTGGATACTCTTTACGGATGAGAGCATATTTAAACAGATTCGTGGTTCTGGAGGCATACACCGCTAGAGAGAGCATGAAACCCGCAATTAAGATTTCAACATAATCGAAAGGGACTATCTACCTTGGAGGAGTGGAGTGAGTGAGTGAATATTAACATCGCGCTGTTCAGCTACACGAGGGCTTTGGGCGACGGTCTGCGTCATTTTGAACCATGATGTGTCAAGTGACGCGGACGACACCTGAGCTGGCACCCCCCTCTCTTAACGGGAGGACATTTGAGCTCTCGACAGATTTAACGTGCATCGCTCCCCTACAGACTGGTACTGGGATCGAACTCATGACACGCTAGCCATCATCCGATGCCTAGACCACTTGGCTACCGCGGCCACTTGGAGGAGTCGAACTTTCTTATTTCGGAAAGTATCCTGCTTGGTTCTTGTACTGGATTTCACGTCCTCCAAGAAGAGATCCATTCCCTGGTGTTAGGACGTCTTTTTAAAGGCTCTGCCCGTCCGACATTCCCCTTCATGAACGATTATGTAACACTTTCTCGTATAATGACTGTCGAAGAATTGTTGAGAGGTGAGGATATTGAAGCATGGATGATTTGAAAATGGTTTTAAATCTAACTCCTATCGAATACGTGGGATACTCTTGCAAGAAAAGGGGATCACAAACCTCTAGAGGAATGGGGAGCAATATAGCAATTGCTCAATGAAAACCTTTATTTTGGCTTGGATAGACGACGTAAATCCTATGCACTCGGCATATTTTCTACTTAAGTCAGATTTTTCTTGTCACTAGGACGTTCCAGTCTTCTTTCCAATTTTGAATGAGTTTAATTTTTTTAGTAATTTATATTTAGCCTTTCGATTTCTTTTTCTGGGACGTTTTATTTTCTTTCTTATGTTCTCTGACGTTCTGGAGGCCATACGGTATAATTTGCTTCGATTTTAATCACTTTTGAAAAATGTATTATTGAAAAAAAAACCAGTCTTGTTTTTTATTTTTGCATAAAAGTGTAGGAATTTATTTTATTTTAGAAATAGATTTTTCTATTACTTTTTTAGTGTTAAAAAACTGCAGAGAAATAATAAGTAATAATAAAATAAAACTAAAATAATAGAAAGCAAATAAATCAAATGCCTCTTTCAAATAAAACTTCCATTTGTTTAGAAACTTTGTTCGCTATTTGATTACTTTTCAAATCCTGCTCATCTCTCCCCATTATGCACAATTATCGCTCCTTCCAGGCTTTCTGCATAATTACCATTACCACCCTTCACAGAACTAGAATTCTTAATGGGTGTTCTAATCCGATGTCTACCAATACGTACACGTAATTACAATGGCCATTTTTAATTCTCTTACACTAGAGGAAGCCAATTAAGATGGATTGCGAGGATGATAAGTCTGAAAGCTTCAGCGGTCGGAGCTTACATAAATGGTGATTAAAGCTCAATGGGTTTCCGGGGAATAATGGTGTAAAGCAGCGCTGATACTTTTATTTTTAATTCAGTAATTATAAGTGGAAGATAATTAATGGAGAAATACATAAAAAAATTTATGCTTGGGAGAATTGTACATTTTAACAAGTTATCAACTGAAGGATTGAAACAATTCTGAATTATTTTTGTCTACGTAATGTTTTTCTCTGTATTACCCCCTCAATGGCTTGGGTAAGAATTCTTGAAAAATAATAATAATATAGAAGATTTATTAGAAATCTGCTTTAGTATTCAAACGTTAATATTGAATTTAAAAAAATTATAGGCAAACAAGCTTACGTGATATGAATTTTTTTTTAAAAATCCTGTTAAAAATCATTGTAAAGATGAAAAATATTCATATGCAATAGAAACCTTTCTATTTCATGTGGTAAAATATATTCAAAATTAAAAGTTAGGAAAGGAAAAGCCAAACCATGAAATATGTATTTAAGATATTGCAAAGTTTCATAGTGTTTTTCTTTCACCTCAACATATAGCAATTGTAAATTAAAGCGACATTTAATCCGGTACATAAAATATTACAAAATTTTCTAAGCAACAAAGTGTTTTGAAATTCACGAATTTTCGAAAGTAATGCACATTTATACCTAGACACACACATGCACATATTTACAGTATATTTTCTAAAGTTTAAAAATTACAAATAAGAAGCATTCAAGAACTTTAAAATTGATTTTTCGGGAATATATCATTTGAAAGTGTAAATTTCATTCTTTATATTATAGAGATACCTTAGAAAAAGTAATATTCTTGTTAAAATTAAAAGATAAAACTTTCAAAAATTCTTATTCTTCGTATTCTAAGACATTATTTTGACAAACCATATTTGTTAACGGGCTATCTTGCTAGAATTTCTTCTTAAACTACTTCTGGATTTCTTACGTTGATAAGAATTCTTAGCTTTCAGATTTTTAGAGAGAATAAGTGATGTGCAGATGGGTAGAAGTAAATAAAATGTGAAGTACAGTTAAAAGAAAGACAATTGCTATATTATCAAACTATATCGCTAACCGATTTCTTATTGACCTTATAAATTATAGAAAAGTATTTTGATAAGGTTTGAGTCTCTTGACCAACAGGGATCGTTATGAGTTCCTTCACTGTCCATCGCTAAGAATCGTGTCCGAATCTGCATCTCGTTCTACGAATAAAAAAAAATAACAGTTAAACTATTTAGATTTTAGAACCAGAGTAAATCTTATCTTCATACATTGAGATAGTCAATAAATAAATAATTTAGTTATTTATTTGCCTTTGGAATTCTTATTGGTGTTTTTATATAATGACCTCTGCTCTACTTATACGCCAGGAGCAACGTTATAAGTGCGGTATCTTCAGAGTTAGCTAGCCAGACTATTAGGGTTTCGTTACACGCATTGAATATTTGTAAAATGTTTTCAGGAGTTAATATGGAAAGAAATCGAAAAACTAGTAGTTATTTCAAGAAACGAAAAAAAAATCAATCAGTTTGCAGTTCGTTGTTCTAAAAAAAAAATTTAGTTCATTTTAGTGACAGCTCTTTATATTCTTAATTAAATGTCAATTTTCTTTGCTTTTAATTCTCGAGACAAAGAGGGAAAAAAACAGCTGCATTTACATTCAAAGTACTTATTTGTTTTCCTTACAGTTATAGTTCTTTTTCTTCTTTGTTGATATATAACACGTAAAATCACGTAATTGAATAGAGCATTGAATAATTCTTAA
>BMAO01002990.1:68601-91013 GCA_019973975.1 Trichonephila clavata
AGTTAATCAGAAAAAGTTGTTACTATGGAACTGGCTTTTCATTTGTAAAGTAATTTAAAAGGTTTCATTAAACCCAATGTAATGGAAGGGATGAATTCTAACTTTTAAACTCGGCATAACAAGTATTTTTTTTAGTTATAAAAAGTTGATTAATAGAGCATAAATACTTTGAAGAAATTCCTTTTATCCCGGTCTGTTGCACAATTTGATGGAATTAAATGCCACATGGAAACCATTTTTGTTTATATATTTGAATAATACTATTAATTACAATAAGCATTTATCATTGTCATCAAACAGAAGAGTGAGCGAGAGCTTATATATTATAAAGCAACAATTTGGATATTGGTGACGAACCACGTAATTTTTTGAAACTACGGTTAAATGACGAAGACGACATTTGAGCTAACACCTTTCT
The DNA here is from genome assembly GCA_019973975.1 of Trichonephila clavata. Classification (NCBI taxonomy): domain Eukaryota; kingdom Metazoa; phylum Arthropoda; class Arachnida; order Araneae; family Nephilidae; genus Trichonephila; species Trichonephila clavata. Next base: position 69,020 of record BMAO01002990.1, read on the forward strand.
CCAAACTTGCACACCATTCCACATTGGAAGGATTTTGAGCATAGGCAGATTAAGCGTGCCGCAGCTCTTCTTTAATTTGAGTCTTGACACGCTTGCCTTTCCCCCTGAGATAGTCTAGTGGTCCCCCTTGACTCCTGAAACCAGCCGTATAGGGAGACAACGATGCACGTTAAATCTGCCGAGGCTCAAACGCTCTCTCATGGTGTGGTGTGAAAGGAGAGGGGAGGATGCCAGCTCAGGTGTCATCCTCGCCACTTGACCATGGTTCAGATTTACGAGGACTGTCGCCAATAATACTCTTGCAGCTTTAGAGTGCGGCGTACATATAACACTCACTCACGTCAGTCATGAGTCTGTGACCACAACCCCAGGCTACCCACATAAACAGAGGGAAATGATTTTTAAGTTATACTTAAAGTGTAATTTGATAAACATATTTCTTCAAATGAAATTCCTCAGAAAGGAGTAAGAAATATTTATATCATTGGTTTAACAATGTTTTTAAAATGGTTTTCACAGGAACAGCGTGTAAAATACAAAAGCTACTTACTTATTAAAAGCTCTTTCTCGTACTGGACATGTTTTCCCTAACTACAAGAGTCTTGATTATAGTTACAGCTTCATGAAAAAAATCCTTAGTTCAAAAGGCACTTCGATTGTGTGGGAAAACTATAAAACAATGTTTCCTGTCCGTACCGCCTGATCTGCAATTCGCTAAGCATTAGGTGTGTTACTATTAGGAGTTAGTGCAGGACGTCTTTACCCTCACCAGCGCCCTAGGCACTTTAAATTGTTACGCCCCCATCCCCCACAATTCCCCTTCCTTCAGTTTAAACTTGCCAGTTGGGTTCGGAGGATTTCCCCCTTTTTTTTCTCATTGAAAAGTATTTCCACTACCAACCACTAAGACACACCATGTCCTGGACTGGCAACCAAGAGTGGCATGTTTTTCCCCACTCTTGTTCATTTCTTACCTTGTGGCATCACGACCACCCCCTTTTGTAAATTAGTGCAGTAAATTAAAGGTGCATTCACAAATAGAGTACACGTTATTGTATAAAATAATTTCAACTTGTTTATTCTCATCTTTTCTTCGCTTATCGTTTTACTATGTTTACTTCTGACACATCCTTATTTTTTTGTTGAGTTACTGTCATTGTACTTGTCAACAAAGGTTTTCTCCGAGTTTTGATCGTTACAAAATCGTTAATGCATCATTGTAATCAATACCCATTGCGATCTCATTTTGAAACATAGCAATATCAAACTGTGAACGTTTCTTTTTCCATTGTAGACTCATTTATCTTTACTCTCTTAAAAGCAGAAATGCTTCTCTCATGATTTGTTAGATGGTGGTACGTCACTGTAATTTAATTTTTTCTTTCTTTTTCGCCCTTCAATTTTTTTTTTGTCTCCAAATCTTTTGTTCCCTAGCGTGCCTAAGAGGAAAGGCGGCCTGTGTTAGAGTATAATATATCATTTAGTCCATGCTATGAAATATGCATTGTCTATAAAAGCATGAAAAGTAAAACAATAGTTTCAAAATAAGAAGCATTCAATCTTTTTTGCCACAAATGTTTCTACTTAATAACTTTTCTTTTAATTTACATCCCTTATGTTGAAACACTGGTGTAGTTAGTTTTGAATGGGCCCTACATCAAAATTCCTTCGGGGCCCTATTTTAGATATGAAAGCTCTGTTAGTGGACTGTAGTTACACATGTTGGGCCTCTGTAGATTGGGGGCAGCCGTATCATTGATACGACTGTACTGCGGTAAATACGCCTCTATGTTGCGATGCTATTTCGCTTTGAAACTACAATACTTGCAAAAAATTATTGTGATGAATTATTACTGTTTGTTTTATTTATATTTGATAATTATTCGAAATACTTATGAAATACACTATGAAAATGAACAAGAAAATATCTGCTTAAAAATTTCTGAAACTGTAAGTTATTGAGCATTTATTCAGACATGGATTGCAATTCGGATAATGAAATCCTGATATGTATCCAATATTTGTATTAAATATATTTAATCAATGCTCTTTTAAAATCCATGTTCTTTACTCTTAATTTTTTTACTTTAACATAATTTTTTTTCATTTAACATAATTTTTCTTTCTTTTATAGTTAATATTTAATTCTTCTTATTTTAATCTTCAAATAAATAGCGAAAATGCAGAAAAGAAAATATGCATTTGCTTTCAGTATAATGATAAACGTAAAGAAAGCGAATGCGCACATCCATAAGTAATTCAAACATGTTCTTAGTTCAGCGTTTCTCAAACTGTGGGTGTGCCCCCTTTGGGGGGCGGGATAACTCCACGAGGGGGCGTGAGCATATTCAAAAGTCCAAAACAAAAGAACACGAACTGAAAGTAAAGAAACAAACACAATGCATCCTGATAAAATACAAAAATAAATTCACATTTACACTGATATAAAATACACTTATAAATGAATAAGTACTGCACAGTGTATGTTATAATTAAACAATACCAAATTAAAAACAAGTTTAATAATTACCAGCGAGCCTATGAACTTATTATATACAATATATGCAAAAATTAACACTTATCTTGATAATTTGTACGGTTTATAATTAATCCCTTTTCCGATTAAAAGTTACGCGATTCGCTCTCCAATGCCACCGTTTTCTACGTAGGCTCCTATATATGATGTATTTGGAGGAGGGGGAAGAAAAGGAATAAATGAGTAAATCTTTCACAAACACCATCAAGGTCCTTTATTGCATTCCAAAGCCTTCGAAATAATTTTATGGATAGCAGTGAACAGAAAAGATCGTACTTCGGAAAGACATATATATACGTCCGGGGAAAATACGCTTTGGCTGAGTGAGACGTTTTTATACGCCGGTGGCATTTAAGAGGCTTAAGTCTTATTGTAGCTATAGCATCAAGGCATAGTATTATTGAACGCAATGCCTTTTTATTGTATGGAGGGGGACAGAAAGAACGTTATGATTTGTGTGAATATTTTTTTAAACATTTATAAACCCCGTGCACCACGCAATGTATAACACGGGGGCATACAACACAGACAGAAGAAAGAATTACAACACAAACATCCATGCCTTCTCCGGGATTCGAACCCAGTCCCTACGGCACCGCAGTCAGCTTCACTGACCACTATACCGGATGAGCAGCATTGTGTGAATATTGGGTCGCAAATATTGAAAATTTCAGAAGCACTGTCTTATTCATAATAGAATTATTATAGCTTAGAATTGCTATAAGGACAAAAAACATTCTTCACTTGAACTATGATTTCTAAACTCACAATTCCAAAAGAACTTTTGAGAAAAAGAAGAAAAGCAGTTTCATTTGATTATTTTCTGTTGTCTGCACTTGGTACAGATAAATTTGAACGAACAATCATAAAAAACAAAGGATTAAAATATTAACTGCTTTTTATCATTCATTTTAATCTATATTTAAAACATGAGTAAATTTTGAAAATAAAATTTAAAAAGCAGATAGCTTTTGATTATTTTCTTTTGTTACATATAGTGCAAGTAAATGCGGAAAGAAGAAGTAAAATAAATAGGGGGAGAAGTTAATTTTAACCTTCGGGGAGTGAATAGAATATAATAGAAGAGGAGGACGAGATTCACACTACTAATTGCCTCGAGCTCATTTCCTGTCGAGAAATATTATCACCCACCCATTTATCTATCAGGAATGCACAGTTTACTGAAGGATTTCGAATTCGTTCTACAGCGGGAATAAGAATTCTAAAGTAATCTCACTAAATCAAAGTCATGCGAAATAAATCTTAAGTTTACAATGATGCATTTTATTAATTAAGTTTTCATCTTAAAATAAATAATAATATTTTTTTATTTTCGATTTTTAAGGTAACGGACGTCTGCGACAAGGAAAAATGAACTTTTTTTACACCAAATTTAAATGGTCCTCACTTACTTAAATTAAAAGCAATGTATGTAATATTTTTACGTTGAATTTTCTGTATATTTTTGTACCTGCGGTTAATGTAAGAAAAGTACATTTTTTAAATTACAAATAAATCTGTACGAGCAATAAATAATCAATAGCTATTATTTTTATTTTCAAGCCTGTTCTTATCTTTAGGTACACGTTGCATAAAATCCACTGTACATATAGCTATTAAGTTTTACAGAGTTTTTGAAAACATAACAATCCTTAAAATAAATAAAATGAAATTTTAAATAAATTTATAAAATTTTTTAATTTAGTGATACAAATTTCCTTTAAATTTTATGCAGAAATTGTGTTATTTCCATAATTTGTGAATGTTTATTTGAAAAGAAAAATTTATTCACTTTGTTGAAAATTTGTGGATATCATCAACGCTAAAGGTAAAGTAGATTTTGAGAAAAGTGTCCTGGAATCACCAAAAAATGCATTTTGAGAAAACTACAAATAAAGATATTTTCATCTATGATTTGTAAAAAATAATAATTGTTAATACAATATAAAACCATGCCATAATTAATTGGATTATTTTGCATCATTTCTCCAGTTTTTAAATTATAAGTTTAAAATTTTAGATTACTTAGAAGTCTTTTTAATTACTTTTCCCCTATTTCATCAACACGTGTTATTAACGATTCACACCTTCCATTTAAAATACCAAAATTTTATGCCTTAAATTTTTTTTTACTTCACTTTGAGCATCATCATTACAGGATATACAGAATCTCTTATGTTTTTATTTATATAAAAATACACAAAGAAAATGTGTATGTCTTTGATGAATTTTAAAAGTTAATTTCATGTGTAAATTAAATGAAACACTGTTTTAAAAAAGTAAAACAAAAGAATCTTTGTTATTGTACTTATACGTATGAATATTTACTAACAGTTATAAACATATAGAGTTATTCAAGAATATTCAAATGTTAACAATAAGCAGTTTAAAAAACGAAATATCTATTTTACAAGCTGTGTATTTAGTTTAGAATAATCCTCAAGATCCACTTTGTACTATATCCACTTGATTTATAATTTAAGAACTACACTGAGTGTTTATAAATGCAACATAGGCATAATTAACATTTAAAAAAGTCAAGTTTTGTAACTAATCATTTAAAGTTTTCGTAATTTTTGCACAAAAAATGTAGAATTTTTAATACGTTTGAACATATAATATAGAAAAATTACATTTTTGTATAGAAAAATTAGTTTTTTACAATAGATATTATATAAAAAACACAGATTTTGAAGAAAGTGTTCCTAAATCATAGTTACATCACATTTGCTTACAATTTTAAAATTCAATTTTCTAGCGTTCTATTTATCGAATTCTCATAAATAATGCATATATAGAGGCTGCAAGGTGCCCTCTATTTTTTGAAAGTAAAATTTTAAAAAAAAAATGAAAAGTTTGACGCATTTTCACTCCGCAGTTACCTTGAGGAGCTTAAAATTTCTTTTAAACTTTCAGGTACATAAGTATAATATCTGCTCCTTTTAGTCATAAGTTTATTTTATGGAAATTATCGAAATAAAAACAAATTAAAATTGTATGTTGGTGATTTTTTATAGAAACTGCACCGTATATATATATATATATATATATATATATAATTAGATCTAAAAATTTTAATCCTCAAAGAAATTTCTTGTTTTTTTTTCAATCAGAATCAACTCGTGAGATTTGATAACAGTGGTTTTCCTCCATTTGCCTCATTAAGAATCACTATTTACATAGATTTAACTGGATAAAGAAGCAACTGTTGATAAAAGATACATGCTAAATTGTTCGAGAAAATTCTCTTTCAAATAAAATTTTAGCAAAAATATCGATATCGAGTTTATAAAAAAAATTACATGATGGGGGAAAAAATGGTGGTCATTTTCGAAATATTTTCGAAATCAGCACACCAAATTAGATAAAAATCAGAGAAAAACCTCTTTTTGCAATTTTAAAAAATTTCACAAAGCATGTGTAATTAATATGACAAAGTTATACTTTCTTATTAGTGCAATTATAAATCAATTAAAAGAGTCTGATATGGAATACATTTTACACTGTTTATAAATGTTTAAGATAAATTATTCTTGGATGAGTCAAAGTTCAATCAAAATTCCTTAAAGAAAGGAAATGCGAGAAACAAACTTTTGAACTTTAATGATATGGAAACCACTCGTGGGAAGATTGCCTAGTCAAAATGCGGAAAACTTTTGATTCCGCACTTTAACGGAGCAAATCAGTTAATCTGTAGATTAACTAAATAATTTCACAGTTTTCGAACTTCAACGGTAACTCATATATAAAACTTAAGGACTAGAGTTGTTTTGAAATGCGCGATGTTAACAATCTTAACTTATATGCGTCAACCAATTTCGAAAATTGTAACTTCTGCTTATTGTAAGAAATAGAGAGAGAAATGATGATCGTAAGAAGGCAAAAATAAATCAGTCAGTAAAAATGATAGAAGTCCAGTGGCTGAGTGGTAGTGCATCGCGCATCCACGTCACAAGTTCGGGGTTCAAATCTCGAGCTGGGCGGACGACTCAACCTTTCATTCTTTCAGTGAATTGTAAATGAGTAAACAAAGCTTGTTTGGGAACTAAACACAGGTGGTTTCACGTCAAAATGACCATCTAACCGGAACATTTGCTCATGCGCCTCAGCACCCAAAGTTACGAAAACTGAGGTGGTCACAGTAGATTTTGGCCCTCATGGGCTGTTGTGCCACTGAGTTTAGTTTATACAAATGGTAATGGACTTCAAAACTTTACAGCATAGGTTCTCAACGTAGGTGATAACGCCCCCTTGTGGGCGTTTGAGGCTTTCAGGGGGGGGGGGCGTTGAGATGGCACGGAGGGGCTTGGGCAGATAAACCAAAAAAGATTTAAAAAACACGCTGATTATGTACTAACAAAAAGTAAACCTGAATACTGTTTACATTATGTTGATTGTATGTATTTAAATCATTCCTATATCACATGTACGAAAATTCACATACTTCGGTAGAACGGGAAGTGGATGAAAAACTTAAAAGATTACATTACATTCAGACGTACATTAAATTGAATGATATAGTGCATTTTAATTTCTGTAGTGCAAGTGTTGTCTTTGCCTGTGAGCAGTAGGAAACATGTTTCGTCCACTGCATTTCATTACGTATATTATCCAAGAAACAAAATTAAATATGTTAACCAGGAATTAACGTGATTCTTTAAAGCTTGAAACTGTCAATTTATATTTATTTTGAAAGCAATAGTTTATTATGAATTACTTAGTATCATCAAAACCCCTGCCTGTCTTTATAACAGGTAATCTAAAAATCTTTTATTCCATTCTTTTAAATAAAGAAGAAATTCAGTAGCGTTTCAATTCCAACAATATCCTACCTATGACTAAAATATATAATATTACACAGTTAAATATATTTGTGGAAATAGATATTTCAGATTCGCAAGTAAACAAACTGGGACTTAAGAAAAAAAATGAAATTAAAAAATATATTCTTTTAGTCTTAGGATATTTTTTAAAACTTAACTCTTGTTTTCACCATGTATTATGTACACTCTTATTTCTCTAGAGTGGGAGGGGGTGGTGTAGAAATATTCCCTAGAAAAGGGGGTGATAGCGAAATATTTATTAGAAAAGGGGGCGCCAGTTCAAAAAAGGCTGGGAATCTATGCTTTATAGAAACAGAGAAGAGTGTGGAGATAGAGATTATATGGGAAAAAGTATATATATTTAAATATTCCATAACCAGCCTAAGTTCATATTTCGATTAATAATGGTTTTTTGATTGGAACTTTCGTAATCTAATGGCAGAAGAAATATTCTACAATTTCTCCCACTGCTTGAATGTCTTTGATACGCTATCGTAAAAAAAATAATCATGAAAAAATTCCTTTTTCATGCACTCATCAAATGTGCTTCCTGATTGTTAAGTTTCCATTTAAAACTAAAAGTAGAAAATAAGGAAGATACTAAAATAATTATGTAGAGAGATAATGAAGAATAATGAAATGATTAAACTGTGCGTTGGAATTACATCGGAACTCTAAAGGTCATTAAATGGAAGACAAAACATAATTATTCAGCATATCGAATTCTTAAAAGGAAATTTGTTGATGCATGGTAACTTTGCTTATTTTATTATAAAATTGCCTTTTACGAATGGATTAGTCTAAAAGTATTCCATAAGTATAATCCACTTGTCTTAAATGAAATTAATATTTGGCCTTCTAATTATGGGTATATAACTTTTAAATTAAATAAATACTTTAGAAAATGCATAATATCAGTAATTTTTTCATCTCATATGTTGATAATGAAAAAGAGGAAAATGAAAACCTTGTAAGTAAACAATTCGTTTAACTGAATGCTTTAATCGATTTTCATAATTAATATTTTGTATTAACATTATAAAGATACCCCTTCTAGTGGATAATGATTTCCTTCTGATTATTTGTTTCTACAGCAAGAAGGAAATTTCATTTCATTTAATTTTCATTGTTTTAAATATTTTGAAAATATATATAAAATATGAAAATAACGAGTAATTTCAATAAATTTTTATTCTTTGGATTAATGTACAGACTACAAATATTGAGTATTAGATTCCAAAGGAATCCACTTATACCAACTCAAGTAGGATAGAAGTATATCTAACAGTAATGTATGTTCTTATATTTAAATATGTGGCAATATAGTTATATTAGCACGTTGACTTCAGTCCTTAAAGATTCAAGAACTGAAACTATCTTTTAGTTCAGTGTCATGGATATATTTATAGATCATAGTTTGTCCTGTTTAATTCAAATATAAAGGAAATATGAAAAAAAAAATTCCATATAGCTGAATATATTCTAAAAAAGTACACTCAAATCTGTTTTTATGCGTGTCTTTTCTTGTACGTTTTTTTTTTGTTTTGTTTTTTTTGCAGACGTCAAAAGCATATTATGAATAAAAATGGGAATTTTGATACCTTTATCTTAGACATGTAGGGTTTCAACTTTGTAACGAATGAGAAAGCTCTTTTCTTAAAATTGATACTAAATTCGTGAAAGGACTTTAAAAAAACTGGCAGTTATAGAGACTGCTGATAGAAGTGAAAACTTAGAACTTTTAGTATTAAAATTTGAAATTTCATAATGTTTGAATTAAAATTATCAACATCAATCTGGTTTTCATATCTATTGACACACCGAGCAACAATTATATGCATGTTTATATGGTTTTTTTTATTATTCAAATATATTACGGGCTGTACAAGATCATGACAAAATATAAATACTATTCAATTGAAATAACAATTAATATACAATCATATTATTTATGGATAGTATTTGTATTTAATTAAATTTTAATGTACTTAATTTTTAACGTTATTCTAATTGTTTGCATCATTGTCATCATTAATTTCAACAATACTTAGACTTTTTGTACTTTCAATTATTTCATTCTGTCCTAAAAAGGATACAATAGGCTTATGGTAACTAAAGTAAGAAAGGAAAATGTTTGATTCAAATTTATCTAAGTATCGCGTGTGTGTGTTAAAACAGCATCAATCGTCGTTTTATATTTTGTAGTACTGAGTTTTCGATCATTGAACATATTTAAATCAAGTGTTTCATTTAGAAATTCAATCAGTGGTAGATTTTTATCATCTGCAAAGTTAGTATTGAAGTCTCCACTTAAAATCATCGGTACATTATCATATTTTCCGTCAAATCTTTTTTCGAGTATTTCAGAACTTTTTTTTGAAAAATCATGAAATTTTCGAATAAAAATTGTTTTATCTGTCTCATCGATTTTTCAGGCGAAATATAAACGACAACCATTAATATGTATTGCCCATTCTCGGAATCACAACGAGCAATACACAGTATATACACATTGAACTTTTCATTAATTCCATTCAATTTCACTTATAAGATTTACGCAGCACTCTACGTCAGCTGTATAGCTACAGATATACTGCTATAAGCATGTCGGGTGACGCGAATGCACGAGATTTCACCCATCCAAAAAGTGTGTAAGGCGAACAGCACACTGCGCATGCGCCAGTCAGAGCATGCCGGTGACGCGAACCATAAGATTTTTCCCTACCAAAAAGTGCCCAACGCCACTAAAGAAGTTTTCACTTCAAAAATTCAAGGATAATCTTCAGTTTCGTACATTTGGCTACCATGACAAATATATGCAACCAACTAAGAAACCGTCTTCAAAAAAGCTGATCTCATTCCCTACATTGTATCATAAAAAAATGTAAACTCTGATAGAGGAAGAGCTAACATTTTCATTCAGAAAATTTAATTCTAAGTTAATGCAAAGCAAATAATTATAACCTCCTACCTAATTTACAGTTATTTTTTTATTCCATATTTCTCCTTCAATTAAAGGCATCATTTTGCAAAATTTCCTTCCTGCTTGATACATTAGTAGGAAAAATCTGTATGGAAGCAGCAAATGTCTTTCATATATAGTATATATATATATATATATATTATATATATATATATATATATATATATTATGTATATATATATATATATATATATCTTTATATATAAAATATACGTGTCACAGTGTTTGTCCGCAATGGACTCCGAAACTACTCAACCGATCATAATATAATTTTGCATACTGTGTGTCATTTCGTCCAACTTAAAACATAGGATGGTTTTTATTTCAATTAATCACGCCAAAAGTTTTTTATTGCCGGAAATGTGAAGAATCCGGAAAAAACGTTGCCAGATTCCCGTAATGGATGCTCATTCGGTACTCTCGACGTTATTTCTGAATTGCGTCAAGGTCACTTTGCGTTAGCTTTCTGTTTGGAAGACGGGAAAGGTTGAGGTAGTTGTGAGACTTTCGCTGCGTAGTAAAAAAGGAGAATCCCTCATAACACGGGACGCTCATTCCATATAATGCATCACAACTGGTAGTTTTTTTTTTATTCTTAAAAATTGATTTATTGAAGAACAGTAGAATATAAGAAAAAAATATCATAAAAAAATATAAGAAAATATTCTTAAATATATTTTATCACATGGTATTATTTTCTTTTTGAATTTCATACTGTGAAATGAATCAATATCGTTGCGTTTAAATAAAAATTATTTTTAAAACTTTTTGTATCAGTGATTTAAAAAATAAAAAGCCAAAAACTTTTTTGATTGAATTGCCGAATTGGCCTCTTATCCCGCCAAGAGTTTTCTCGCCAAATCGATAAGTGCGCCAACTCTGGTAACCCTTTTGGCTTTTGTATCAGTGAGGAAGCAGTCAGATCGTGTTGTGATAGGGTTGCTATTCCAAAACACAACACGCAAAAACGCGCCAAATTAGCGGTTTTTCAAAATTTGGCGGACCAGTGGCCGATTCGACAATTTCACCATTTTTTTGAACAAACTCTAATAAAAAACACTCAATAATCAATAATTTCCTCTTTCATAAAGATAACTCCATGAATTTTTTTCCCGTGTGTCGAACATTTCAAAAAATCCTCACAATTTTACTTCAAGATTTAAAATAGTAGTGAAATTTTGTAATTTGAAAAATTTCTACTTATCTGTCTTTTTTCAACATACAACTATTTTTAAAAAGGCTACATTTTCGTTTCCGGAACTAAATAATTGCAACGAAAGAATTGAAAAGTGAGTGAGTGATTTATAAATTCGCACTGTTCGCCTATTCGAGAGTTTGTGGAGACGGACCTCGAAATTTTCAACCATGGTCAAGGGAAGAGGACGACACCTGAGCTTTCACCCATCTCTCCTAATTACCACACCACACCAACGCAAGAACATATTTCGAAAAAGGGAGTTTTAATGACATAGTTAAAGAAATCACTCACATCGCACATACACACACATAAGTGCTATCGTCCTGAGGGAAACAGGAAATTCCCATGGGGATTAAGTTATTCACACGGTAAAAGACCGTGCAACGCCGGGCTAAGCGAAGAGGAAAGAAACAAAGAAGTAAAAGTAATTTCGAAAAATTATATTGGAAGTGCTGATTTTGTGAAGAGAAGGGAAAATGTTAAACGAGAAAACCATTGATACGCACTCATGGGCCCTGCACTCACATCGTAAGCTTCACACCCACACAAAAGTGCTGGCGTCAGAAAGAATGGAGGAAATTAACACATGGGGATTAAGTTATACCCTAGGTAAAAGCCCGTGCAACGCCGGGCCAGGTCAGCTAGTATATATATATATATATAAATATATATATATAACTCTTTCTCTACATATTTCTGTAATATTTCTTCCTTTTCCCTATAGCCCAGTGTATAAGCAGATTACAGAAGAGGTTATCTAGTTAGAAAACTTTGTTTAAACCTGCAGTCTTGGTTAATAAGGCCAAGAGATTTCTATTAGCTAACTTTTCTTACTCTCTTGACTGGTTATACGTAGGATTATAACTATTTGTATATTTATGGGTTATATATATAAAAATATATATTTTTAGCCTAAATTACAATATAATTTATCTATTCCTTTTTAAATTTTTTAAAATATTTTAAGTCAAATAAACTTTTTTTTGGACTCCAGTAAAAATTTTATGCATTTTAATAAATGTTTAAAAATTTATATAAAAAAAGATTTTTGCAAGTAAATACAATTTTCTTACCTCTTTAAATGAAAAATCAAAATAAACCAAACAAAGTTTTCAAGAAATCAAGTACTTCTCATCTTTATAATCACAAGTAATAACAATTCGTTTATTATAACAAAGTATTTATAATTTCTCATAAAATGATGAGAGAAAATTCGTGTAATTATTTACAAGGTGGGCATATTTTTTTTTTTAATTTTTCGAAGCTACATTACTAATACTCTCACTAACTTAGTGTTTCTTCTGGACTTATATTTGGTAACGATAAACCCGGAAGTAATTTTCATTTATATATCTTAATTAAAGAGTATGAAGAATTATGAACTTTAAAAGTCAGTAGTAGATTTTTCATTGGAAGTAAAGTTACTCATGTCAATTCTAAAGGTTAAAAGACAGAATTCAAATTTAGTTGGGCAATTGACATTGATCCATATATATGTGTTTTTGTTCAGCATCTCGATTTTAATCACAGACTGCTGTAAAAGATTAAATTCGATTCAGCCATCTGCTTTTGGTTTTTTTTAACTGTTTTTTTTTATATATTTTTTTCAAAACTGTTTTTTATATAAGTTTTGCTAGCACAATGATTTCTTAAGAATTATGTAATGCCTTGTTAGATTTTGTCTCACTCAGTTTAATCTCAAAATGACTTAAAACATCGATTATAAAATTTTTAATTAAAAAAATAGTTTACACTTTTAGTTTAGAAAGTATTTGTTGATTGCAAATACTTTTTCATTAAAACTAAGATTACCGAATGCAAACCATACAGTTCAAAGCTACATAAAATTTTTTAAAGTAAAATATCTTTTAAACTTGAGCTATAAAAAACTCGATCATTTTAGTTCCTTTTAACTTAATTTTTTTATCATGTAAATTCTTTAAAAATTTGAACTTTTTAAATTTCAAAAGGAACAATTAATTTTTATACATAGCAATTTTCATACATTAAAGCAATTTTCATACATAGCTCATTTCAATACTTCTTCAATTCTATAAATATGAATTATTTTCTTTAAGAATACTTTTTCAACTGCTCTCTTCTATCACTTATAGAATTATATAATCTCTGTCACTGTCCAATAATTAATATTATAATACGTGTAAAGGATTATGGATGTGTAACATCTTTCATCTCGGTTGCTGGAGATTTGTGGGAGTGATTTCGTGAAAAGGGACGGAAATGTATAACATGAAGTTGGGGAAACGCGCGCTATTTAATTTGACCAATTAGCGCGCTTGGTGGTGTCTCTTCCTTACCCTCGCAGTGAAATTCTGTTTTTTCTCTTTCATTCGGGAGGGGCTCCGACCCCCTCCCCTCTGCGATCTAGGCCATGGGATCTTTGTTTTTGTTTTGTTTTCTCACTTTAGGATCAGAGAAGAAGCTAAGTCCTTTAGCTGGATCTAGTAAAGATATATCCACGTGGGGTCCAACTCTAGTAGCCCTCAAGCCGCCAAACTTTTTTATATTGTTAAATTTAGCATTTCAATAGATTCTAATTCAAAAACTCGGTTTCTTTTGCGCTTGACTCTAAATCCACTTCGCACATACCAGCAAGTCTTATCAGATTTCACCGAGGATAAACTTGCGATCCTTACGTTCAATTGTCAAAGTTTGAGGGCTCCCCAAACAGATTTCGACGTTATTTCCTAAAATTGTACTTTACTCATATAGGCAGAGACGTGGTCAGATAACGAAGAACGTGTTTCGATACCTAACTTCGATTGCTGCGTACAATTTAAACGACCGGGTCACAGAGCAGCAAGTGTTGCGATCTATCGCTAACAGAACAATTCACATGTTGTGGCTCCTATACGGATATTACTTATCGTCAAATAAGTGGACTGGGTATTGTTAGTCAAGATATTGGGGACATATGTGCGGCAGAATGCTTATTTGAAAGTGGACAAACAGTGAATTCGGTGGTTGTATACATTTCTCCGAAACAAACGGCTAAAAAAATTAAAGATTTCCGGCATTTTTTACTTTTACCATATATTGAAGGTGATTCCGCTCTTTTAAAAAAAACTATCACTCGCTTCCTACGATTTTGAGTGGTGATTTTAAAGTTAACTTCAGTTTGCTAAAAGCCGAGGCACTCATAGCTTTTTTGAATGATGATCTCAAGCTCGAAATGAACACAAATCGAAATGTTTGGACAACTAACAGTGGTACTGTTATTGACGCTGTTTTTCAACGGTTTTTAAATATTTTAAAATCACAAGTATATGAGTCATATTTTAGTTATCATAAGTTATAACTACCGCTCTTCCACAAATTGAACGAGAATAATTATTTTTGATAAAAAGTTGCATTGCTCCTTGTGTTAATTAAATAAAATTTTCATTAAAGATATAATTATTCCATAGAAAATTATTTCCAATCATGCTCGATTCATTTTTTTTTCAGGGTTTAAGTTGCTATTGTGAATTTATGACGATAACATGTCAGATGTTACACATCGTATGCGACTACTCTAAGGCTTGTTTTTAAAATTTTACTATCACTTGTTTTTATTTAGTTCACAAATTTTATTATTGGCTTTCTTAGTTATTTTTCGAAACATTGTATAGTTTAGATTAAGTTTACATCTTGTATAAATTAAATGTGATATCATGTTGACATTGCGAGTTTGTTGGTCAACTGAGGACAAAGTTACTCTTGTAAATGAGCAAAATTAGAACAGTTAATATATGTTTGTGACATATTGTCACATATTCCGAGAAATGTACATCTATATCATCGGAGCTTATGGGATCGTTTGTAAAGAAATTAATTCTATAGTATGTAAACAAAGGGCATTTTGTTTCATTGATCTTCAGCATCTCAATAAAACATCTCTAACCAAAGAGTTCCTTTCAACGCTTTACGAATAATTTTACTCTGCAATCTTAGAGAGGGAAAGCAAATTAATAAACCTTTAGATTTGATAAATTGTTATAATAGAAAATATAAAAAAAATTACTTACGAATGTTTTATTAAAAAAAATAACATTTTAAAAATGTTTAAAAAATAATTCAGGCGTGTGTAACAAATATTATTAACTTCATAATTAATTAGTGACTGCTTTCCCAGTAGTCCAGTGCTATACTATGACACTCTAATGCTACAATACAACTTTTATCTCTTAAGCGCCACCGATGTATATATACGTCTTTCAGAAGTACGATCTTTCCTATGCACTAATATTCATAAAATTATTCCGAAGGCCTTGGAATACAAAGAAAGGACCTTGACAGTGTTAGCGAAGGATTTACTTATATCAGATGGATTTCCTTATTTATTCCTTTTCTCCCCCCCCCCCGATATATCACATACCCGCGCCTACGTTGAAAACGGAGGTACTGGGGAGCCAATCGCGTAACTTTTACTCGGCAGTTAAGGGATTATTTATAAACCGTACAAATTACCAAGATAAATGTTATAATTTTTGAAAATATTTTATGTATGACATGCTCATGGGGTACCTAGTAATTGTTAAACTTGTTCTTAACTTAGTATTGTTAAATTAATTAAAAAATACACTGTGCAGTACTGATACATTTATAAGTTTTTATATTAGTGTAATTGTTAATTTTATTTTTATTATGTCAGAATGTATTCCGTTTCTTTACTTTCTGTAAATTAATAATTTTTTTAAAATTATAATCTTATGTTTTCGACTTTTTAATATGCTCACGTCCCTCTAGGAGGGCGCGCCCCACAGTTTGAAAAACGCTGCAGTAATCATAATTCTAAGAACATTATTAAATGGAGATGCATAATATAAATAAAGTCCGGATGTATTCTCTTCATGTATCTCGCTCTACTTGCCCATTTTCCAAAGCATGCAGGCCATGGTAACTGAGTAATCATGGTCACAATCTAAGTGCGTGTGTTGTCGAGTCATGTTCCGGTCTCAATCTCCCTGAAGACCCGTGGTGTAGAGGAGCTAATGCACGTTAAATATGCCGTGACGTAAAAAGTCCTTAGATTGGGGAGATGTGAAAGTTAGGAGAGAGGGATAACAGCTCAGGAGTCGTCCTCGTCACTTTGCTGTAGTTCTAATTACGAAGTCCATTATCTCGTGTTGCTTTTGAGTGCGACGTTAATAAACACTCACATTTGTAACGTGATGATTTGTTTTATTTGTTGTAGTTATTTAAAAATCATAAATTTAAATCAAATAACTGTATAATATTGTCTATTTTAAAATAACTGTAAAAATTATGGAAAGTTTTTGTCCAAATTTTTATTAGTTCTTATGTTAAGCGGTGTAATAAATCTTTATAAAAAAATTTCCGAGATAGAAGTAAAAGTTTTAAAAATTTTCTTTTTCCATCTAAGATATAAAGATATCCAGAAAAAGATCCAAGATGAGATGTCTTCAGATATATGCATTTCTACAATGTTAAGTCGTGATGAAGACTTAAGTACTAGTTCTCTCTTTCGCAATATTTGAGATACATCAGCTAAAATTACGTATGACGTGGTTTCGAAATGCATCCAGTGGTTATTTAAATTTTCTCATGGATGAAATATCTACGGATAATTTAAAAACAATTGGATTGCTTTAAATTTATCTAAACTCTCGAAAGAGATGCTATCGATTTTGGTGAGTCCTTATCAACAGATTGCATTTCAAAATTATTATTAATTAATTATATATTAATTAAAAGTGTGATCTTACCGCGTGATATTCTTTTAAGGATACCAGTACATGCTCGTAAGAGTAAAATGCCAAATATAAGACTCTTTATTTATGGGACATTTAGATTTTTTATATCTTAATAAAGATGTTTTAATCATTCTGTAGAAATACAAAAATAATTTTTTAGTAAATTTTTTTCTGTTTAATTTAAGTTGGTTATAAGTTTTGGGATCTCATAATACATGCTTATGTTTAGGTACCATTTCTTTTTAAAAAAAGTATCTCTTAAATATGTAAAATATTTTTGCACGTATATAAAATAATATACAAAATATAGTGAACCTAAACTTTTTTTAGTAAAATATTAAAATAGTTTCCTTAAAAAAATTATACAACTTTATGATTTTGAAAATTTTTATTTTTCCCTACCTTTTTTATATATAAAACTATTTTTTTTAAAAAAACGTACTACTTAGACTAAAAAAATAGATTCACTATATGTACAGGTATCCTGTATTGAAGTATAAAAAATTTAGAACCATATAGGGCAAAAGATTTTTTTTTAAAGTGTTCCTAGGAGCAAAAAATTATGTTTTGAAAAGAAGTGGAAAAACTAAATATTTGTAAGCGCGTATTACATTTTTGTCGATTACTTTTTTTCATATTTTATAGTAATTTTATCAACGAACATATAAGTGTTATGCATTTTTAGATTCAGAAAATATACACTATTTTTAATACTAAAATTGAAAAATCGATTTTCTGAATGTATATGATGGCCTGGTTCCCTTAAATTGTGATATTATAAAGTGAAAGTGCAATATTTCTTTGAAAAGAGCCCATTATATAAATTAATGAAGCTTAAATTAATGCGGGAGACACAATCAAAGAAAATTCCCTATTTTATTTGATAGAATATTTGAACTCAAATAGATGGTAAAAAAAGAATACACACACTTTTCACACAATAATTGTTGCACTCTGTATATTTAAATGCAAACTATTGTAATACATGAGTTGGGCCGATGAATAAATTTTCATGACTAATAGCTATATGGAAAAGCTATAATCACATCGAATGAACATTTAAAGCTTCTCTCCTAAAATAAAACATACTCTCCTACCATATAATTTTACAGTTTTTATGTACCAAATTGAAGCATGTATGTTATATATATATATATGTTGTATACGCTCAGGCGACACCAGCGCCACTCTCTGTACCCCCGGATGTAAGTGGGAGAAGTAGCGGACTTTCTTTCCCCAGCAGCGCGCGCCTAGTCAGGTTTAACAACCTGTAGATTTGTCATTAAATGCCCTTAAAAATAAACGTCTCTTTTATTCAACAAACCCCTAGACACCACCCTCTCTGTTATATATGACCCTCGGCTTGTAACCAAGAGGGCTCGGGTTCGATTCCCGAAACAGGCATGGATGCAATCTTCGGGAAAAGAAGTCGGACTTTCGCCCTAAATAGATTCCCGTCTCGAATAGAAAGCCGCACAACCCTTCTGTTATATGCCGGGATCATCATTTGTAATAAAAAGTCTATGTTTTTCTGTGTTTGTAATGCAGGTTTCTATCCTTCCTTTCTCGTCTTCATTTGTATCTCAGTACAAAACACACGTATTTGTAACATTTTTGTATCCTTGACGAGAATCTTTGTCGTTCCTTATGCCCTCCGATTGACGGTGCCAGATCGAGGACCACGAATTTTACATCGTAGCAACGCCTATCGTACGCCGCAGCTTTGAGCACCAAACAGGTGAGAGGACGTTTCAGCTATGTTCCACTCGAATTTTAAATAAGAACACCCTGCGGGATGATTAGGATGCTTCTTACCTCACCTTCCCTACCACCAGCCTCTCGAAAGGACTTACGGCTCGACGGGTATTTAGAAAGCCCCATACCTCACATGCGTTATACATTTACAAGCATCCATGCCTGCTCAGAAAATCGAAACCTGGGCCCTACGACACAAAAGCCAGCGTCACTAACCACTATACCTTCTGAGCGGCATAGACATGAATACATAGTTGCAAACATTTTGGAAATGGTGAAATTATAACAAGCGTTGAGTGCAGAGAAAGGAAACAATATTGTCAATTATTAAAATAATAATAATAAAAGGAAAATTCCGAAATAATGATTTTGAATTTAAAATGGCAGAAAAGAGGAAATATAACTGAAGTTTTTTTAAAAATAAAAACACTTTGAGTAAATCCTGCCATATCCTCAAGCGTTTATTGTAGAAAAGATGTGTTACATAATTTAACGTGTTGGCAACGCAATGGGAAACCAGTTAAAACTTTACAATTCTCCATAAATTAATTTTAATGAAAGAATATTTTAATAATAAGGTTAATCAATGGAAAAGAAGCTATGAATGTCAGGAGAGGCAAAATAAAACAAAACGCATGAATTATTGTAAGCGTTAAATTTATACAACACGAATTCCTGCCATTATGAGAACAGAACAAATATTGAGGAGAACGCAAAATTAAGAACAGTTACATATTTTGCTATTCCATCCTTAACAAATAGCAGAAATTCCTTTACAGAAAATATTTAGTTATTTTTATCACTATCCTTCTATACCAAATAGTGGATTTTCAGGGGGGGGGGGAAAGAATAGCTAGAAAGTCCTGTAAATAGTTGTTCCGAATCAAATGGCGTGAAAATAAGTTTTTTTGTTGTTTCGCTGTCATATGAGATGGCAAGTCTTTTTTTTTTTCTCGCAACATATGTCTTTAAGCCTTTTTCGAAAATGATCTAAAGCAAAATAAATTCCTGGTTTGGCTCTAAGGAATTGATTTTTATAGCCATCAATTTCCCATTTCAAATAGATCACCAGGCCACACGTTTTCATTGAAACAACAAAAGAGGTTTTATATCTCTATAGATATGAGTGTATAACTCTATAATTGATGTAGAAGTTTCAGAAATAGTTAATTATATATACATAAGACTAGCTCTTACCCGCGGCTCCGCTCGCGTTGATGTCTTTAAATAACTGTCAAAGTCGTAATCATTATCATTAGAAAGTAAATAATATAATATGGTAATTTTTTTATTGCTTGACTGGAATCAATAAAATTTAAAAATTCTAAAATTGAGATCAGTTTAAAAAACTGAAAACGTAATTTATTATAATAATTAACAGCAAAAATTCAATAACTTACACTATTAATATTTTTAAAAATCGAAAGTATCTACGTTTAATATATAATTCCTCTTTAAAAGCGCTCAAAACAAAATATTATTCTAAGATGCTACTGTATGCAATATTATATGTTCCTCCGTCAGTTTCAAATATGTGAAGATTTAGGAATTGGACACACCCATCAGTCTATATATAGTTGGACCATGGGAAAAACATTGTATTTCCAAATGCACCCCTGCTACCTGAAATGTTAGTTTTGTTAATAGCAACAGTAAAACTGGAAATTGAACTCGTTTGAATTGAAACGGTAGGGCAATGGGGATACTTGGAATTCGAGGTATGATAACACTATCCCTTTTCATGACATATGTTAAAATATTGGCACCAAGTATATTCTGCATCAGTTTTGTGATCCAAAGCCTCGTTCGTTTATATAGTGAAGGAGCATCGAGGTTTTGCATAAGTATAACTGGTACATTTAGTTTTAATAAAGTTTATGTGAGGGTACACCCGCAAGTTCAAGTGAATTTAAGAACTCCGGGGGATATGAAGTACTTTGTTCTTTATCCATGATTGTATTCATTGAAAAATATTTCTTCATTCCCCCCCCCCTTCCCCCGCACATCGTAAAAATTTTCAATATTGATCTTATGGACAATTGTTAGACGTCAATATTGATCTTGTGCGCAACCACTGATCCCAATTTAAATTTTGTTGCAAGCCCGGGTAAATTTGAACAATAAGATTTACATCATTTTCTTCTACATTACAAAATTCTCTGGAAGTAAAATATAACCCCCAACATTTGCGTCCAAACATCCATAACCGATTCCCAATTGCGTCTCTGCATAATGTCCCGAATCTACGTCATTATGAAGATGCACTCTCATATTCGTTTTCAGACTGAATTTTTCCACTTCGCCCATAAGCTTGATGATTTAATAGAGACCGATTTCATCTGCTGGTGTACCCCCTCTAGATTACAGGGAGAGTTTTTCAAAATTCACCAGCCAATATACAATAAAGCTACCATTCCTCCTATAATATCTGTTCTATCTCGTAAATCCTGAAGAGTCCGATTTAACGCTTCTATAGCTTTCTGTGAGACATCGTACATTTATCCCACACTAAAAGCTTACATTGTGGAAGCATCCTACCTTGAGAGCTATTTTTTTCTGAAATTTCAGATGAGTGAATCTTCAAATGCAAGATTAAGCAATAATTTTAAAACGAATGTGCAGTACGACCGTTGGTCAGTAAAGTCGCGGCTATATCAGAAGAAGCCATAGCAACTGCTATCTTCTGGGTTTTTCTGATGGTCATTAATAATGAGTTTAGCAAAAACGTTTTTCCGGTTCCTCCAGGGCGTCGAGAAAAAAGAGTGCACCACTGCCAGATTTAATATTTTGCGTAACACGTGTTGGAAAACATGACTTTATTCTGGAGTTAATATATATATATTTTTTTAACGTTTATAAACCCGTGCACCACCGAACGTATAACACGGGGGTAAACAACACAGACAGAAGAAAGGATTACAACACAAACATCCATGCCTTCTCCGGGATTCGAACCCAGTCCCTGCGGCACCACAGTCAGCT
>BMAO01002991.1:0-44626 GCA_019973975.1 Trichonephila clavata
AAAATATGAGTTTTAATATTTGATCAATTCCCGCATTTTAAATTTTCTATGTTATCTTGGTCTTAAAGCATTTCTCTCCCCTTCCCCTCCATTAATCCTCATCTTGTGCCCCGCGTAAAATAGCCTTGATATGTATGCGGCCCGCGTGAAATAGCTAACTTATGTATGCGGCCCGGCAAAAAAAAGGATGAGTACCTCTGATATAGACCAATTAAATCTCCATTTTTCAGCAATTTATGATTTGTATTAAATAGGAAGGCCATAAGCGACATCATAAAGAAACACACACGTATGTTTATATATGTACAGTGAACCAAAATTTTTGCCCCGATTTTAATATTCATTACAAAATAACCGTTTGAAATAAAAATGTAATATTTGTATCACTGAATAGGACAGTTTTAGTTTATATCTTGTGAAACAGATGACGGGGGGTGCTTCTTCAAGAGTGACTTGATGAAACATTTGTAAGGAGAATACATCATTTTCGGCCGAAAGAGCGTCGATTCAAGAAAAAGCCTAATATGTGCTTTGATTTTACGAAATGAAATAGCCATTAATGTTCAGTTATATCATCGAACGTTGTTATGGAACCAAAGCTCCTGGTACAAAATCAGTAAAGTGATGGTATGAAATATTTAAAGAAATATGCAGCGTTATGGGTTTGTCTAGAAGAGGCAGGCCGAGACGGAGTGAAGTAACTGTTGAACCTAACATTTGGTGGGAACTGGAATACGTCTTTGATATTCTCCAAGCTGTCGAGAGGCACACGTTGAAATTTATTGATGTAAATGGTCTAAAGCAAATTCATAATATTACTTACAATATATTGAAAAAAAAACACGTTTCATAATAATATTGAGTATAAGTATTTATAATCCAGGCAAGACTTTTGGCTATATATTTATATATAAATATATATATATATATATATATGTGTGTGTGTGTGTGTGTGTGTGTGTGTGTGTGTGTGTGTGTGTGTGTGTGTGTGTGTGTGTAGTGTGTACTATATATCTGTGTCTGTATACGTGTGTGATAGACTGCTAATTGCTTAAAATAATAATAATTTTCAAGTAAACATGAGATATAAAAGTTTCTTATTCATACAATATTTTTTATTTTAAATGTATGATTGCATCATAAAAGAAATTTGTTTAAAAAATATTCTCAACTTTTATCCATACGTTTATTATCCATACGTTTTACATAAGCAGTATTAAACCTTGTGATTAAAAATTAAAAATGTTTTTATAAAGTTTTTTCCCTCATATTCAAACATTAAATAAATAATTTCATACGCAGTTGTTTTAATTTCATCATTCATGGTAAAGAAATAAAGCTATGAAGCTCCATTCGTTTAAAAAGATGATCAATTTAAACTATACAGGTATAAAATAATGTGGTTAGCTGCCCATCCGGTATAGTGGTGAGTGACGCTGATTGCGGTGCCGTAGGGCCTGGGTTCGAATCCCGGAGAAGGTATGGATGTTTGTGTTATAAGCCTCCTTGTGATACATTGTGTGGTGCAAGGGGTTTATAAATGTCCTCAATAAAAAAAATATTGAGACTTTCAAATAATTTAAGTATTACCTATAGAATACTTTAAATACAAAAATAATAATAGTAATCGTAATAACATGAGAAAGGAGGTATTGAATATAATAATAAAGTATGAAAAATAGGTGATACAAAAATAATCGTTTTTGAATAACTTTTGTTTCTGATGAAACGAGTAATTGTTTATAGTATTTTGTCATTGAAAACTTTTCTACGTTAATTTGGCTTTGGATCTATAAGTGTGTGTATGTGACACAAATATGTGTTTGAAATTTTTTACAAGTAAATCTTATCAGGATATCGATGAAAAAAGCTCCGTATGCAACATCCTTGTATTAATCTCTCAACTTAAAATAGGTACAGTCCTTTCTCATCTGCAACATCCTCTGAAATCAGCTTCAATTCAGGCAGGAAATAATTATTTTTAAAAGCTTGTTATGTGATATTGTGCAATCGAAAATGATAATAGAGTTGCTCAATTGTCGTAGGAAACTCAAACGAGTAACGGAGTTTCATAACGAGCGTTATCGTTGTTATTGTTTTTTTTTATCATTACCTGATACAGTTCCACCTGATTAAGGAAGGAATAAAAATTAACCGTTACAAAATTAAGTGTTTTGAAGAAATTAAGTAAATTGTGGATGAATAAACTTTTCATGATTTTTTTTAGTTCGTTATAAGAACATATTAGGATAGACTTCGTATTATTGTTAATGAACACTCTAACTAGGATACACAATTATTAAATTCTTATCAGTACTTACATCTGCATGTCTTAGTAAAAGAATATTAAGCATTAAAGTTATAGACTTTATTAATTTCTACTCATAATTTAGTTATATAATTATTTTCAAAAAGGTTTGCTATTCGGCAATTATTCAGAATTTTTAAAAATCTCTAATGATTAGAGTTAAGCAGGCTTTTGTTGTGTTGTATACTGTGTATTGCACAAATTTATTTCCATAGAATATTAGCATAAATAGAAACATTTTATGCAGTGATTTTCAATAAATTTAACCTACAAGAAAGTAAATCGATTTTTCGGATACAAATTTTTTTTTAAACGTGTGAAATTTTTTGATTTTATCAAAAATTATTTCAAATGTTTGTTTTATTTTTAGGTAAAAAGCGCTGAATAAAATATTCTTTTTGCGCATAACTCGCTACATTGTTTTTAATTTTTTTTTTATCTTACAAATTATGTATATGCAAACTTTTTTTCCTGTGTTTCCTAATTTTTTTTAATAAAGCACTCTAATGGATTATATTTCAAGATATATAATTTAATTTATAACGTCATACACATTTTTAAAATTTAAATGAACAAATTTCTGTTATTCTTTCAAAACTGTTTCCTCAAAAACTGAATTTGTGTCCATCGAAACTTTAAATTTAGTGTTTTTGATGCTATTTCTTGCTTTAATGAAGGAAGTATAAGAAAATACTTTACCAAACATTAGATTTCGTCTTGATCATCCCTGTTTGAAAAATATTAAGTATTTAGAGAGTGTATTTTCGACAGAGAGTGGAAACTGTCTAAATACTTTTTAAAAATGCTAAAGAAAGAAATGACTGCAAAATGGAAACTTTAAGAGTCTTATGAGATAAAAAAAGAAGACATAATCCTTTATAATAAAGTAGAGTTTTATTAAATTTGGCAACCTAATCATCATCAAAAGAACTAGTGGAATCTTTAAATTAGTTTTTATCAAAGCCTAGATTGTCCAAATTCATCTTCTTTTTCAATGTCTACGGAGCTTAAGAATTTTGTATTTGAATGACATTTATATTAAATTGATAATTGGTTTGTTGATACTTATTCAATTTAAAAAGTGAAATACTACCAAAGATACCACTTTAAATGAACAATTCTTAATTCAATAAATAATTAGTTTAAAATTTTTTTCCCCTTATTAAGAAAATGGACCTTTTAAGTGTATAAAACTTTTTATTCTACCTTATAAAAATTTCTTGACTTTATCTTTCATCATCTTTGAGGAAAAGATATATAAAGTTAAAAGATTTAACATGGGGGGGGGGAGGACTTATACAGTTCCTTCAATGAGTTTACTAATAATCGAAACACTAATTTACAAAACTGGCTTGTTCTTGAAAAAGATATAATAAAAAAACGTCTTTAAATAAACTAAATCTTCAGTGCTTAAAATCAGAAACCTCACTTTTTTTAAAAACAATATAAAACTTGAATTAGAAACGATAATAATCTACATAAACTATGTAATACTAAAAATGGCATTATGTACTTTAGTAGAATAATATTATAAGTTCGTGGGATATTGCTTACAAGTTTATTTAAAAGTAAAATACACATTGTATTTGCAATCAAGTTAAAACAATATCAATTTAAATTCATTCTATAATTATTGTTAATATAGTTTTGTTTATCATATAAACATATTTCTACTTTTGATTTTTTTGCATAAACTAGAACAGATTATTTCATTCTCTAAATTGAGTATCAAAATATTATAACCGAATACATAATTCAATTTTATATCTTAAAGGCATATTTTATCTACCTAAATAGAAAACAATGCAAACAGGTAAACTCTACAGAAGTATTTCACAAACACTTTTCTTTAAAAAGAATGCCAAGTACAAAAAACTGTTGAATATCATACATGCTACCTCTTTCTTTCAAAAACTGTAATAAGCCTATTTCTACAGCCATGCTCTAACAATGCGAACATCTATTTAAGACGTTCTATAGAAGTGCACACACACACGAGAGCGAAGTAGAATAGTCATACTGTTTGATTGCATTAAGTGAGTAATATTTTTTTTTGAAGCAAATATCCTTACTCTTTCGAAAACAATGAATAGCGACGGTCAATTTACGCGTCCTAAAGGAACAAAGCAAATGATAGCTGCTGACGCATGACCTATTGTGAAATCACGCGGAACAAGTTCTGGTCGCTAGGGTCTGTTGAGTTGCGACCTTGCGGACAATCTTTCGCGACTATTTTGAACTCTCACATTTTTCCTTGAAAGAAGCATCCTTTCGGGACCAAGGAAGTACAATTTTTCTTCTTCAACGCTGATGTTTTTAACATTCGAATGACATGTATAGCTTCGTATTTTGAAGTATTCAGTTACAATTATTTGATCTACTGCTGAAATGTTTTTCTATTCACCAGTAAAAAACGTGTTTTTTAAGCATGGCTTTTCTTTCAAACTTTACACTTTGCGTAACATAAATTTTTTATAGCTTAAATTTTAAGAGCGAAGGGGTACTTTGAGTCAGATTGAATTTATTCAATAATTAGTTTTAGTAATTTAATTTTACGAGGGGTTAGTTTAAATTGCTGACTTCAATATTCAACTGATTCACGTTGTAAATAATTGGAGTTATGAGTAAAATTCAATTCTTTAAATAATTAGTTTTAATCAATTATTTTTTTAAATATAATTAAATCATCGCATTGTCATCCTAAATAATAGTGTACAGAAAATCTCAGTCCAATTGAGAGGTTTAAAATTGTGAGAAAAAGCTTGTAAAGTTCAGACATTCTCTTTTTATGAAAAATATTTCTATCATAATAATATTTTGTATATAAACATCTAAGTCTTCTGCACGGAGACTGAACAAAACTTCTGAAATGCATAATTTAGAAGTGGTTTCATTTATATTTTAACAGACCAAAGTAGAAGAGTTTTTATAAAAAATGCACCTGTTATTATTTCAGTTGATAGTAACTTTGAAAATAACCTGGAAAATCCTAGTTCAGGAGTTGCAGTAAAGTCTTAGCTATATATACAGGAAAAATATTATTATTGTAGAGCCAATTAATTCCCCATAAAAAGAAATTTTTTTGAAAATGCGTTATTTTTCCTTCATTTTTGGTAAAATAAATAAATTGCATTTCAATAATTTTTTGCAGTAACAATATTCTTAAAAAATTTTATTTGTATATTCTGATTTAAGTGGCATCTCTAAAACATCTCTAAAACAAGTTATTCATATGCAGGCTTTTGCAAACTCATGGATCAAACGCAGTCAGTAAACGTATCTGCATAACATTGATGATATTAATGCAGTTTTGTATCGATCAAATTATTCAAAATTCTGAATTTCTGGAAAATTGAACTCATTCTTCAAATGTGTCTTCACTTTTCAGTAAAACATGATTTGACAAATAAGCTTATGTGTTTCTTTCACAATTGGCTATTGATTATAAATGAAGAATACAATTGTTTAGCATAATACGCATATTCGAAATATATTTGTCACACAGAATGTATGAAATATTTAGATGATTGACTACTTCGCAAGTGATGACTCAATATTCATAATTTAATTGTGTTTATAACAATGCAAATTTTTTTTCAAGTTTAAATATATATATACTTCGGTAATTGAATCAACTATTTCATCAACTTTTGTTTCATGGAATGCAAGATATTTAAAAACATGTTTTGAAATGACTTCCCACATACTCACTTTCAAAATAAAATGATACGGCCTTGAATTATATTCAAAAAGTTTATGTGGAACTTGCATTAAAAGCTATAAAAGACAAAGCTTCAGTTGTTGTTGTTTTTTAAAA
Source organism: Trichonephila clavata (assembly GCA_019973975.1). Lineage (NCBI taxonomy): Eukaryota > Metazoa > Arthropoda > Arachnida > Araneae > Nephilidae > Trichonephila > Trichonephila clavata. The sequence goes on from BMAO01002991.1 coordinate 6,126, forward strand.
TTTAAATAGAAAATATTTCCTTGTTGTTTATTAAACATTAATTTAATAATTTTGGTTCATATGTAAACAAATATATTTTTTTGTAAAAAATTAAATGATACATATTATTATCATGCCAGTAAAACGAAAATTTATCTCAAAATTGTGTGAGATTTTTTAAGAGGTAATTCCATACATATCAATAATCTTTAGAAAATAGTTGACACATGTAAAAATGATAAATAATGTTATGAGGGCCATTGTGTGTTATGTGCCAGTGTATGTATTAAAAGACTGTGATATAATCTAGAAGCAATGTCGTGTATTAATAAATAAAGGCATAAATACTTAATTTGCATTTGTATTAAATTGTAAATTAAATTTCTTAACTGTAATTTTGATCATAATTTTAAAATTTATTAAACGCTTTCTGGACTGTGATGAAGAAATTAATAAAGAGAAATTTTAACTCTAACAGACATAAAGTTAGATATTACTATTCTGACTTAGTTAACATTACTCATATGTTTCTGTATTTCATAGGAATTTCTAAGAATATTTTACTTCATTTTAAATACCGTATATTCCTTGTATAAGCCTAGAATTTTTAGAACGTTTTTAAAGGGAAAATACGGGAATCGACTTACATATGGCTTCACAAATCCCGGAGAAAACTTAATTTAGAAAAAAAAATCGGATTTCATACAATTCCAGCCAGCTCTGGAATATTCTGAATGGTTTTATTCTAAAAGAAGGGAAGGTGCAATACACACAAACCCAATCAATGTTATAATCAGAGTTTCTGAATAATTTTCAAAAATTTGCTATTCACTCATTGGGATATCTGAATGTGTATAAACTTCACGAAGTGAGTTCTGACTCCAGAACATAAAACATAGATCGACGATCACATCTCGTATACGAACTTCTCATATCACTCATTTTCCCAAACAAAAATATTTCGAAAAAGTATGAATGACGTAGATAATGTACAAGAGAACAAATGAATGAAAAAATTGTGTTTGTTCCATGTAGGGTTACCAGAAATAAAACAATCGTCGCTAGTGTTTTACTTCTCAGCTATTTCAGTGGAAAGTTTTCCATCCCTTTTACCTACTTGACAACCTTTTCATCCTCATGGTAATATGTTTAAAAACAATAAAAAAATTTTTTGTTTTTTTTGTTTTGTCATTTTGGCTAAAGAAAAAATGCATTTTTGGCTCATACAGGGATCGGCTTATTATCGGAAATATACATTAATATTCTTTATTAAATACTGGTATTGTTTCTATTTAAATGTATTGCTCCCAATGCATTCATTAAAAACAATTTTTATTTGCCATTCTGTATTTGTAATGCATATTGGTTTGAAAATTTTGCAGCGTAATAAGAAACAAAAATAACCTTTTATGCAACAAAGGAGACAAGATGAATTATGCAACGTTTAACTATTACACATTAAAATTTCAAATCTTGCTTGGATTGCGAAACCGTGAAAAATTTCTTGTTCTTTTTCAGTTCTTGTAGAAATACTTCATTTATAAACAAGGATATTGCTATTGAGTTTTTGAACATGCTTCATATGTGTTTTGAAGGATAATTTCAATACTCGAACACGCCTTCTATTCATACCATATATTTCAAATACTTCATCTTTAAAAGCAAAAGCGTCATCAAAGGAGTTATACTGCCGAGTTAACAATAAAAAGGAAACTTAATGGAGAGAAAGACAAATTCTACCTCTAAATCTTTAGTAATAGACTATTGTCGTCTAAAGGACCGCATTAAAACTTTTTTTATTTCGTCTCTTTTTCGACAATAAGTTCTTCACTTTTTAGGTCGTTGGTTGACACATTGAAAGTTATTTATGCGCTATAGAAAGGAAGATTGAGTTTGGTTAATTCAAACGTCATACTAGAATTACATGAAGACTGTTGGTTAAAATCACATGATTTAGAACCCAGGTCAGATGACAAGGATGAAACCACAGCTGGTACATTCCTGTTCTTGCTTCCATATATTACTTTAGAAAAACGCTTGGTGGTTCTCAAATTAATTTAATGTACAATAAACCTTAATCCTAACGATAATCTCTAAAAAGACTAGGAATCAAACATATGACTGAATTTGAACGTCCCTGGTCATGAAACTCTCAACATTTATCACTAAGATACAACGAACAATAAATATTTTTTTAATAAGAACATAATGCATTTGTTTAATCTTTTTAACATTTGTTACATTTATGCTGAAATCTAAGCTATTATTTTTAAATATTTCAATTAATTCACTAGAAATTAAAAAAATAGAAATAAATCCATTCACTAGAAATAAATCTATATACAGTAGAACGTCGTTTATCCGAACGCTTATTATCCGGAGCGTCAAATATCCGAACCAAAGTCCGGATCCGTTTTCGAACAGTGCAATGCTCAACATTTGTTTCCTGTGAGGCCAAAAGTGACGGTAAAACCCAAGGTGAGGGATATTTGGGGAATTTCAGCTGTGTGATTTGGTAAACATCTGCGCGGAATATTATTTCAGTTTGTTTCCAAGTGAGGGGGTGTATACGTGCTCTTTTGTTGAGTTTTGTTGATGTAGAAACCTGAATGGCATGCGATTCAGAAGACTGTGAATTTCAAATGCTAAATGATGACGAGATTGTGATTTCCGTACAAGAAGAATCCTACCCTGTCGACGGTGAAATGGACGAAGACGAGGACAACAACAACGAAGGTAGCAAATTCTGACTCTTTTCTGCGTTAGAGACAGCTATGGAATGGTACAAACAACAATCAGAGTGCTGTCTTCAACTACTGCTTCTGAAGAGAATCAGAGACCTTGCAATGAAAAAACGAAGGTGCAGAATGGTACAGCGAAAAATAAGTGTTTAATTTCCCCAATCAAGGTAAAATTGCGACATTTTGCCCCTATTTTGCTTTCTCTTCAAGCACGCTTCCCGCATGTGATGATTTTCAATATTTTTATAGTGTCCAGTATCATATGCTACATGGATCACATTCGGTTTTCCCAACAATTGCGTATCCGAACGGTGTCCGGTCTCAATTGATTCGGATAAACGACGTTCTACTGTATAAATGAAATTATTCAAATTTTAACTCATGAAAAATTTTATTGTCTTATACTACATGTAACTAAAATTATTATTCTAGTAAATATATATATTTATTTTACGTTTAAGAAAAATAACAAAATCTCTTTTTTAAATCAAATATTAATGTTCTTCCTGTGTAACATTTTTGTGATAAATACAAAGCAAAATCGTAATAATACTCCAAAAATTTGATTAAAATTCAGTTTTTTTACAATTCTTACAAACTTTTTTGTAATTCCTTCTTTTAACCCTTCGAAAGGTAAATTTTATTACAGTAATCTTTAAAGAAATAATGCATAAAAACCACTACTAATATCATTTGAAGTAGTTATATGCATTTAAAACATTGTAGCGATAGCTGTCATAATCGCGAAGTTGTGACCAGCGTTGTTGAAAAGGGGCCCTTGTCCAAGTTAAACTGAAGAACCGTCGTGTAGAAGGATTGATTCACGTTAATTCTCTCAAGGGTCAGAGTCCCCCGTTGGTGTGATGTGAAAGTTTGGAGAGAAGGGTACTCCACACACACGCGCGCAACTCATGTCCATCTTCAAAGGCTTTCGTATTGCTTTAGATGCGAAGTAAATCAAATCAAACCAAAATAAAATTTAGGATTTTCCTGTTGTCTCAGCGAGGCAGAGATTCTTTTAGGGCGCTGAAAGAGGAGATCACCCACTCGTTTAGGAATTGCAATCGAAATACTTTGATTAATGGAATCACCTAAATCTGTTCAAAAAAATTGTTTTATGTTTAAACAAATACGAACTTTGATAATAATGTGAAAAATATATAATTTAATCGTTGTACAGCAGAAGAAGAGTAAAAATTTATGCATTGTAAAATTATGAATTATAGTTAAAAATTTTTAAACCTTTAAAATAAGTTATTTTCATGCAGCAATAACTATAAATAAAATAATAAATTGTATTACCCAAATAATATGTATTATAAATAATATTGTATTATCCACAACCTGGCAGTTATTGCATGAATTGTATACATCAGCACTAGGGATAAAATGTAGAATAATTCAACATAACACAAAGCTTCTCAAAGTTCCAATACTCGCGACCCAATATTCAATTATAGTTTTCATCGCTCCTCCCTCATATAAGAACACAATGTATTGAATTCAATAATACTATACTTTGATGCTAAAACTACGATATGACTTTAACCTCTTAAGTTCTACCTACGTATTTAAATGTCTCGCTCTGCCAAAGCGTCATTTTCCCCGGACGTATATATACGTCTTTCTGAAGTACGATCTTTTCTGTGCACTCATATCCATAAAATTATTCCGAAGGCTTTGGAATGCAATAAAAGGACCTTGCCAATGTTGGCGAAGGATTATGTACTTATTTCAGATTATTTGTTTCTTTATTCCTCCCCCACCCCCACCCCTCCTTCAATGCATCACATACGCTCGCCTACGTGGAAAACGGTTGGCATTGGGAAACGAACCACGTAACTTATAATCGGCAGTTTAGTTTTTAATTATAAACCGTACAAATTAACAAGATAAGTTTAATTTTTGTATATAATTTTATATATGATAATGCCATAAGGCCAGTGGTGATTATTAAACTGGTTCTTAACTTGGTATTGTTAAATTAATTATAAAATGCATTGTGTAGTACTGATGCATTCACATAAGTGTGTAGTGTAAATGTGTATTTTATTTTTTATATTACGTCAGAATGTATTTTGTTTACTTTCATTAAATTAATATTTTTAAAAATAATCTTTTGATTTCGACTTTTCAATATGCTCGCAATATATTAGAGTTGTCACGCCCACCAAGGGGGGCGCACCCCACAGTTTGAGAAACGCTGATATAACATGTTATTAAAAACAATATAATTAAACATCTATTAAGAAGAAAATATAATATAAACCAACACAAATTGTTTACGGTATTACATATATTTAAAATAAGTTTACTTTTTTGAAGGAGTCTAAAGAGAGAATATAAAAAGTTTAAGAGCCTTTTCCTGGAATAGCACATTTGTTCTGAGAAGTATATACGAGTACGTGCTCTTTCATTTATACACATTATTTTTTTATTTTATTGCTCGTTTATTATTTCATTAGAGACATTTCCTCTCTCATTCGTAACCCTTAACAACGCATCCTCACATTCCCGAATTCAAAATACTCAGGAAATGATCTCCGCAGAGTTGATTCAAAGTATCACAGTTGAGGTAGAAACCTTTACTTCAGAAGAGTGGTGGTTTCATTATGAAACTATAAAGGAAAAGGATGTAAAATTGCAATACTTTGTGAGGATTTCCACGGGGTAAAAAGTCTTTTGAACTTATTCAAAACCTCAACAATAAATTTTGCTATTCTGTACTTTTTAAACTTACGCGAGCTTCTGAAAAGCTAACAAGGTTTTTTAACAATGCCAAAAGATTATCGTATTAAATTAATTTTAAAAGATTTATTTTTCCCTTAACTTAGCCCCAGTTCATTTCATTTAGAAGTAAAAGATCATCCCCAGGCTAATTTTTTATCAAAATTTTAAGTTTTTTTGCATAAAAAAGTTATGAATGTGTGGTTTTCTACACTAAAACAGTCACACAATGCATTCTTCAATATCAGTGTACATCAACTTAATTGTTTTACTATTTCTATTCAAAAGTACTAAGGAATTATTTAATTCTTATTACTTTAACTGAAATATATTATTTTTACTTTAAAACTGGAAATTACACTATTTACATTAAAATTTTCAGTATTGTAATTATTCTTAATCTTTTAATTAAACACATTTCATCTAATGAGTGTTAGTGAATAGAACTTTTCTTCCGTAAAATCCCAATAATGCTTAGGATCATATTTATAAGGTTAAAAGTATACAAGTCAAAGAAAATTTCCAAGAGAGGAAATTGATTTCCATCTTTAACAGAATCTTAATCTTTTTAATAATATTAATTAAAAGTACTTGGTTTATACATATTCTTTGAAAAAATTTCACTTCCTTTTTTTTTTTTTTTTTTTTTTTTTTGTAAATTAAGACTTATTTTTTTACAATTTAACGCATTCAAAATGGTACCACATTTATCATTTTCAACTTTCCTCTTCGTATTTCAGTTTAGGAAATAGACCGTGACTGCTTTCACTTTTCAAAAATACGTTAACCATATTGTTAATTTAAAATATTCGTGTGTTTGTTTCCGACTACCTACTTCTTTTCAATTCAAAGACGCACTCAACATATAACTGATTATTTTTTCAATTTTGAGCCCCAGTCAGAAAATGAAGCCAACATTTGAGTGGACTCCCCAATCAGTTCATTACCCACAGGTTGAAACTAACAAGATGTGTCAAAATACTTAAATCAAAATTACCGATTTAGTTAAAAATTAACTTGAAATCCTTTATCATTACATGCCCCAGTTGTTTGGTTGATTCATAGTAATATTTCCTAATACGATTATTTTCGCTTGAAAAATGCATAGTATTCCCGAAGCCGGTTGCAAGAAAAAAATATATCTTCGCAAATTATACATGCAAATCGATCCATGGACTGATTTTTTTTCATTGTGTGTGTACACAAACTACAGATTGAAGTATATATAATAGATGTTTAAAAATTGTATTGTTATTGTTAAAATTGCACCATAAGTATGTAATACTGAAATATATTTTATAATATCGCATAAAATGAAAAATAAATCATTATCACTACTTGAAAATATCAATATACACTAAAGTGCCAATAGTTGTAGGATAGTTCTTAATATGGTGAGGGACTTAATTTTGTCCCTGAGAAGTGCAGCAACTTGACGTAGCATTGACACAACAAGGCCTCGTATATGTCTCTGAAGAAATATTCAGTTGTCAATAATTGTAAAAGTTTTTCCCGTGTAGAATTTTGTACGCAAATTGACCTTTTGGACGTATCTCACAAATTCTACGTGACGTAGAAAATGAAACACCATGCAGAAGGGGCCAGAAAAATATGTAAATTTTATAGAGGGTGCATGTCCCCGAAAACGCAAATGTTGTGAAATGAGTGGCTTTTCAATGCACGTTTAATGGAACGTGAATGAAAGCACTTGCAAAACGGACAATATTCGTACCATTATTTTTACCGGGAAAATAGAGTAGAGAAAGTCAGGACGCTACCAATAGAGTCGTCAGTTCATGCAGATAAAAGATTTTACGAGGAGCAGGGTGATTGGACTGAAAAGGCAAAGTTGACCCATATGTCAAATCTCAATCGACACCCACGCATTCACGGTGCACGGGCTATGCCAAAGATGCTTGGAACATCGAAACTTGAGAAGTAGGAGGGATAATTGAATGGATCACTCCTATTACCTGAGTGATGTTTGCACGTATGTATCAATGCTTCCACTAGAAAGACCTGGTGGCGCCCCAAGTCCCTTGTGACACCCTTTTACAGCATATGTAGTTCACTATTGTTGTCCTCATATCAATTATTCAATCATATCAATCCTTAATTTCTCACCAATAGAACATGCCTGGAACAGGTTTGGATGGTGCCTTCATGCCCTGTCACCAGCAAGGAAGATGAAATTTGGTAAATGGTGACAGAGAATAAACAGTCATCCTTCTTGGGGATATCCGTCTTTCTTTGACTCTGTTTCATGTATTGTCGTCTTTGATAGTCCCATCACTTATTGAGCTGAAGTTATTTTCATTATGTTTTAAGTGTATCATTTAAAAATAAGCATCATTTACTCTTTGTTGCCATCTCACTCTGTTTTCTGAGTTGTTTCAATTCTTGCCGCTTGATGTAGCATTAACAACGCCATGTATTGCATTTTCAATTGGATTCATGACAGACCATCTAATTTTTCAAATCATTCTTTGAGATTTTCCATAATATTCCTCAAACCAATAGCAAATAACTTTCTCCCAGTGGTTGGAGCGTTGTCATGGGAAGTTCCACCGTTAAGGGGTGCATGAATCTTCCTATGACCTCGAAATAGCTCAACGTGACTATTTCCATGGAATCATTGGTTCTGTTTAACCAGTGAATCCAGTTTATGCCATTTGAAACCATTTACAACAATATGGAGCCACCACCAGATTTCACAGAGTCTAGTTGTCAAAATCCGTCGTACATCCTGCATTGATCATTGATGTTATTTGACTCATTGTTGCTAGTCTAGTAATGCTGACTACGCAGACGCCTCTGGTCTCAGTCATTCAGTAGACGCGCTGGTCGAGGTGATGTCTGAAATTATATATTATCATCACTCTCTTAACACTGCGGACTGAATATTAAAAGAACTATAATGCCAAACATTCAATGTCTTATTCTGCTAAATATTAAATGCCATAACAATTTTCGAAAAGAAGCTCTAACTAGAAGAAAAGAAGCCCCAGCTAGCATTCTTTCTGCTTTCAAAGTTCATTAATTCCTGTCTTGCAGCTCCAATCTCATCTCCAATCGCATTCTCACATGGATTTCTTGAGTACAAATAAAATCCTTGACAATGCATCATTGCCCATTTACACATTTCGTAAGCAAAGCTAATTAATTTTTGCATACTTTTGTCATAACTTTTGTCATACTTTTGCATACTCCCATAACTTTTGTCATTTCTGTGTAAATAAAATGTAAATTTATAAATGTATGTTAACTTTTAAAAGCTCCTTCAGTATAACTTTTTAATTTTCTTAAAAAAACACACACAAAAAAAAGACAAAGACAAGTAACATTTTTATTATTTATTTTTTTTAAAAAAAATATCGCAACATAAAATATCAAATACATTCTATGAAGCTGCATAAATAAACTTTAAAATCAAGTTAGCCGTCAGCTGTGTTGCACCAATGCACGTGCAAGACTCCTTTTGGGTAATTATTAAGTTATCAACAAAATGATCATTAACAATTCAATAAAAGTCTGTAATTTATTGTTAATCTATCGATTAAGGATAAAGTAAAAAAATTATTACTATTACAACAGCTAAGCAGATTTACGATATTTAGTATACCAGTATTTATTAGGGTATATACCAGTATTTATTAGGGTAACTTAAAACATTTATGAAAGCTATAAAATTAAATAGAAATATCAGTTTATCTATTATGGCAATTATTTCACATTTGTATCTCTTAAATGCAAAAACAATTCTCAAGAACAGAATGAAAACGAAATGACCTAATTCTCTGAGAAACAGAAGGAAATGCTCTACTTGTTCCAACGCCTTTATCCAGCTGTACCTTCACCCATAACAAGTACTGAACAAATATTTCTGTGGAATCACTCTTCCCAAGCAAGTGAAAAGAAACAAGAGATCCAAATATCACAGAGAGCGTATCTTTTCTCGAAAAAAGGTTCACACCAGAGATTTTAAAAGGAAATTGACATCAAGGAAATGCGCCTATGTCACTGTCTCATATAAATGTAACGAGATTATTTTAGTTTTTTATCTATGTATTTTCTATACATGCAACTGTTTATTCTTAAAGATATGCTTTATTATTCTTGCATGAAATTTCGTTCTTCATATACATACTACAAATCAGAATCTCAACAATATCCAATGGTTTATGCATTGGCTTATGATGAGATATTTGCTTGTAATAAATATATTTAAGTAGCTCAAATTCAGATAAATTTTATGAGGCACATAATTATCAAACACGTTCATTTTTCTGTGAAACGTTTATCATAACGAGGTTTAATTTTGCATCCAGACAAAAAGGCTGAATCTAGTTACAACTATAAATCTCAATATGGAATGAAAACAAGATATCAATCATTGGCATGGCCATGTAATTTTAGCGCGTTTTTCACATGTTGTATTTTACAATAATGCAACTAATAAATTTTTTACTAACAAAAAGTAGTACTATACCTAAAAAATTTTTTTTTAATTTTAAATTATTAAATTTAAATATGATTCGGCTCATCTAGGGCACAAATGCGACCAAATGCCGAAAACCCGAGGTCAATCGGTTAATTATTGACTGAGAAAAAGGTACGACAAAATATGAAACGAAGACAAAGACGAGGACGAAGACGAAGACGAAATTTGCGTCCTAATAGCGCTTTTTTTACACTACGTGAAAAACGCGCTAAAAAGATTTAAATACTGTAACTAAAATTCGAAAAAAGGCAGAAAATTTCCTTTTTTTAATAATTTTTGACTTTTTTTTTTGGTAAAAACTATTTGATATCAAGAGCCCTTGAGACTTAACTTAAGAAAACTTAATATATTTACTCAAAGAATTGATAAAGTAGAAATTCTGTTTTTACAGATGAAATTAAAGTAGACATAGCATTTATAGGTCTCTTTATATGTACAATACTAATATGAATATGTTTAATTATATGAATTTATAATATAGTGTATTAGGAGTATCTCTAAGAAGGTAATTGTTAAGAAAAAATATAATGGTTAAATACATTAGTCATGAATATATATTATATGGCAGCAATTTAGAACATATTTTCTTTCTTCCTTACTTACTTACTCGGGAGAATCGAGCTCACCCAAAGGGTTCCAATCTTTTTTTTTAATTGCACAATTTTTAATGCCTGTTGAATAATTAAAAAATACTTATATGTTAAAATTATCTAACACCTTTCAAAATTTTACTTATAAATTTCCCTTTATCAAATAAAATAGCTGAAACTCTACCAACTCGCTTAAATGAGAATTTTCTAAGCATTTTTGATATCGCAATCATACGTATTACTGCTTAAACAAGTAAGAACAGTAATAAAATTCTCATTTTAGAATGCAAGCACAGATTTCTTTCTGGCCCTTCTTTCAGACTGACCTATTCTTATAAAATTATCGAGGCTCAAAATTCTCACGTTGACAGGCTGTGGAAATTTAAAGATCAGTCTACTAGCTTAAGTGTCGTCCCTGTGGCTTGACCTGGCTCAAATTTCTGAAGTCCGGTTCCGATTCAACGTATGACATTAATGAACAACCATTCTATATAATTTATATAACTTTACAGTATTAGAAATTAATTTAAAAATAAAGTCTATGTTAAAAATGCCCAATCAGAAGGAATATGGACTTCATAATCTTTAACAATAATACAGTGATGAAAAAGACATCTGAGCTTCTCTTTTTTATTTATATAATGTTATATAAACAATAACATTATATATATGTAAAAGAGAGAAAGAAAAACTCATTTTTAATTTACGTGTTCATATTTACATTTCAAATTTAATTATTTTATTTTTAACTCAATATAACTTCCTCTAAAACTCATGCTCTTTTTCACATGATGATCTACACTGACTGTACTAATAAAAGGCAAAAATACCGTCAACAAAAGAATTTTTTATTAGTAAAAAATATGCATTTTTTTCTAATTTTGAACAGTTAGTTAATTTGCATAGTAAATATTTAAAGCATTAAACACCTATCTATAAATTACAAAAAAAAATAAGATATGTTTTACTTTCTACCTTCCTAATTTGAATATAAATGCCAATAAGCACAAAAAATTGCTAGTAATGTTAACAATTAAGTATTATCGCAACTGAATAAAAGGAAAGGAATTACCTGATTGTGTAAATAGCAGTACCAGTCTAAATCAAATTGCAGTAGTTTCAACCAAAGCTCTTTGCTTTGCTATTTGCTATATTTATCAAATGCTATTATTATTATATTGCCCAAGGACCATTGGCTAAGGAACCACTGTTAGATACCTTCCTCGACATAATCTATCCCGTTCAATCCCAAATCCATTGGTGATATTTAAAATAAAACGATTTTTCTTCAATATAATATTTGTTGCAATAATTACAAGTGTTGCAGTTCTCAACTTATAACTGCATTGAATATTAATGTATTCAATTACTTAAAATTATCTATAATGTTCAATTTGATCAATATCAGTCTATTTTCTTAAGTACTTTGCCTTTAATATATGTATATATATAATATATACATTTACGACGAAAGAGCAACATTTATAGCTAATATTTTTTCTACCCTAAAATTTATATGAACTCGGATCACACTTAAAAAATAAAGCTTGTTTTAATAAAAAAATAAAGACTATTTTTCTTTTAATTATCTTTATTTGCTTGAAACATCAAAAAAGAAACGCAATAACAGATAAAATGATTTACCATGATGTTACTTAATAAATGATTATTCGTGAAAACATTCTCGAAAATTAAGAAAATAATACATTCTTAGATATTTTTCTCTTAAATGTTTTTGAATTTTACTTCGTAGATACAATTTAACATTGTTCTAACATTCTTCCTTTAGTTTTTCCCAATACAATAAAACATTTATTTTACCCAAAGAAGAAAATTATGTTTTAATTTGTTCCTGTAAATCATTAAAACTACTACTTTCATGTCATTTAATAATTGCTTCGAGTGTTGTTTAATACAGTTTTATGTTCTATTTATTTACTAACATGACGATCAATTTACCCAATCCATTTTAATGTAATTTGAATAGCCGTGTTTACCATTTTCAATTGGCTAACAATGATGAGGCCTTGCGGTTTATGTTTTGGATTGTGAAATCTCTACTTCGACTGTATGTTTGCATTGATTTTTATTCTGATTCAATATAATTTGCCATTTTCTTTTTTCTTTTCCATGGAAAAATATCACAAGTTTTCATTTGTGGCTTTCTCCTATTTAATATGTTTACTATACTTCAAAAACATCTTAAAAAATTGTTATATCCTGTAATATAAAAATTTTTAAGCAAAATCTCTGTAAATTTGTGCAGAGATAAGATTATTTATAATTTTGAAATGCAAAATACGTGTTTTTATTACTTCCTTTTGAATACAGTGAATTGCTTGTATATTCTTAAAATATATTTAGGATCTTGTTACAATATATTTCCAAAGTCAAAATAATTCTTCTGTTTGTCGTAACATTCCTAAACTAGCATTTCAAAATGTATCAAATTTCAAAGGTTATTTAAAAATATTAAATACCTACAGGATGTTATTTTACAAATGTTTTATTGCCTAAAAATGATCTTGATAAAATAGAAAAGAGAAGGAAATCAGTAATAAAATGGATACTTGTACTTATGCAGTGATGTGCAAAATAAATATTAAAAAATAAGTACGATTCTCAGTGTATGCGTATTTACATTTTCTGTGTTTTTATATAACAACCCATTTGCGTGGAAAACACATATCGTCGAATCTCTCTAAAACTGATCCACCTTAGGGATTTTTTAGGGACCTTATTTCGGTAAATACGGGACTTAGACTCTAAAGTAATCGAACATTTTTTCTCCCCTTTGGTGGGGCTTATTATCTTTGGTAAAAACGGGTTTTGCATGCCTGGGATTCTCTAGATATCTCTCTCTACCTTCGTACTTTCATCTTGCCATTTCATCCTCCCGTTTGGGTATTTATAAAGTTGTTTCCAAATCCCATATTCGAGTTTGTTTTTGCTGAGACTGAGTAAATATAGCCCCATAAGCTGATAAAACTGCACAACCAACCTCTAAGACGTTAAAATTTCAGCCCTCCATGTATTTGATTAAAAATAACCGAGTATTTTTTTATTTCCTCGAATATGCATTTAAATCAATTTGAAACCGATTGGCTAAGATTCAATAATGGTGGTGACTATGGGTGGTTAGGTACATGAGTTCAAATCATGAGTCTGATCCATAATAACCCCTTAACCTATAGCCTCATAATTCTATCAATAATCGATGAGCGGAACAACAAGAGCTTTAGCAATTTCCATGATGATCATAAAATCACTTTGATGATGTGATGTAGAAGTATAGCACTGGCTAAGATACATAATCCTCTAAACTTAGACGTGACTACAACTTCAAAGTCAACATAGCCTCAAAATGATCTAAGGTGATATTAATTAAAAACTATAAATCACATTCATTGTCAATATCACTATATTTACTGATGTAATTACATTTGTGTCAAATTTTTGTTACATCCATTTTCTGTCATATTGTAGATCCTTTTTTCAAATCGCTCCTTTTAAAATATGCAGGATTCATAATAGTCATTTTAATTTCGAATAAGAATAGTAATGTTTTTTTTATATCCTTCTCTGACAATTAATTTGTCGAAAATTTTAACTGTTGATTGAAAGTATTTGAATAAAGCACAAGTGTGTGTGTGTGTGTGTATCAAACTCATTAGATCAATTATTCATTTGATATAATGCAACATCATCCTTAACAGATCAATTCAGATATGCTCATTATATGTATCAACATCTTGTAAAATCCCAAACTTTAAGATATTTAAAGCTCCACTATATATTTTATTCACAAACTGATAAAAAAATATTCGAAAAAAACAATTTATAGGGAAAATACAGGTCTTTATCGTTCTTAATCTCTATTTTGTTTAATATGCAAAGGAAGTTATGCGATCTTGGAAACGTCCATCCTAGAGCACAACGTTAACGGAACCCTGCTAGTTTGTAAATACAATTCAGTTTAACCTGTATTGAAGTTCGTTGATAACGATTATAAATCAAGGACAAAGAACAAAATAAATAATACAGGACTTCATTCCTTTAACAAGAAATAATTCGCTTGACAAGTGATGGACTGACTATAATAACACTTCACAGAACCAATTTAAAAGGATGCGAAACGTAGTTAATATCTTTAGAATTGGACAATCATTAATGTGTTATTTTTTAAAGTTGGGAAATTTTTAATTTTTAGTTTGTGTTCTTTATTAATACCGGTGAAAATAACGTTGCAGTCTAGCCGAATTTTCACATTGTTGATTTGTCTATCCTTAATATTGGCAGTTAATTATATCTTTGACTGTCAGTCAAATAATTATGGCATTATTATTAACTAAAGACCAATCTAAGAAAGAATATCTTCGACAACTGAAAAAAGGGACTGAAAGTATTTCTAATAACTTTGGGTTATTTTATATTATGTAAGTTATGCTACGATTGGAGAATGATGATTCTATAACTATCGAAAATAAAAGTCAAAACCAACTAAATAAAATACATATGATGAATGATAACTTAAGGTATTTTATTGATTTAGTAAATCATGAGTATTATAGAAAGTGAAAATTTTATAATTTACAGATATGATACGATGACAAAAAATTTACCTGACATCTCATTCTTTGACCTTCTACTCAAGCCGCATAACGAACATCAAAAGTAAAGAATAGTCTTATTATTTATAAAAATAATTCATTATTTATCTCTGTTATTTTTATATCTCTCTCTACGCGAGGCATTTTGGTTAACTTCAATTATCTCGCATGTTTTTGGTAAACTCGAATTTGCAGCTGGACCTTATCATTGTCTATACACATAAATAAAATTGAAGTGTCTGTGTTTGTAATTTCAAATTAGCAGCTTTTTACTAAATGCATTTAAAGGTATATACGGTACTTATATATCAAAAAATCAATTTTTAAAATTTTTGTCGGTCTGTTTGTTCTGCCTAATCTCGGAAACGGCTGGTTCGTTTTTAAAAATTCTTTCACCAATGGAAAGCTACATTATCAGCGAGTAACATAAGATATATTTTATCTCCATATTCCAACGGGAAAGGGAACTATGCGGGTAAAACCATGGGACGTTCGTTGCCTTATCCTCCCCAAGTTGGCACTAGATTATGCATTTGTGGTCAATAATGGAAATTTTAATAAAAATTTTCTCACATTTGTAATAAATAACTTAAACGTAGTGTAATTTAGCATCTTTACAAGAAGCAATTTTTAAATGGTTTTTTTATTAAACGTCTAACGTTTATTACGTTACGTTTGTTTTATGTCAAACTCAAACTTTGAGAAATATCACCAAGTTGGCTAAGAAGTTCTCTATTCCGACAATCCCAGATATTTTAATGCAAATTTTCTCCAACTTTTTAAAAAGGGAAACGAAATAAAGTTTTAGCGAATTGCGCGTGTGATATTGAAAATTCTATGGTAATATTAATTGACAGTTTCATAAAAAGTTTTGATTTATCGAAAAATTATTACTTTGAATTTTTGTAACCTAATTATACAATATTCCTATTTTGCACAAAATGTTTCCCTTATACTGAACCTAGATATTTTACATGGAGGTATTACTTTGAAGATATACTAGATATTACTATGGAGAAAGCCATACAACGTCACTGGCCGAATAAAATTAGGGAGCCTTACGCAATACTTATTTCATCTTCGGTCTTTCTAATCCTCAAACCTTTTGGAATAAGTACAAAGACTACATGGCGGAAGATATTTTGAGACGATCTCAGCAAGTACAAGCAAATATGCCTTTAAATGAACACATCTACAACGAAACGCAATAAAGGTTTTTCAGAATGGTTGGGAAGAAGCTACATGATTTTGGAATGATTAGTCCTAGACGTGTCGACAGAAATGGCGTCGATAATGAAATTGCTTGAGAATTAAACTACGATTTTATAGCATTGAAACATCAAGTAACAGAATTTATCCCTCAATTAACTTCAGAACAAAGTCACGTTTTCCAACAAGTGTTACGCAAAATAGAATCTGGCAGTGGTGCACTTTTTTTTCTCGACGTCTCTGGAGGAACAGGAAAAACGTTTTTGACAAAACTTATTATTAATGACCACCAGAAAAAGCCATGAGACAGCAGTTTCTATGGCTTCCTCTGGTATATGACCAACGGTCGTACTGCACATTCCGTTTTAAAAGTATCGCTTAATCTTGCATTTGAAGATTTCGATGAAGTGTCCGAAACTGTGTTTTTTTCTTGTGAATTAATTTTCACTTCCATGAGTTGTTCATCCGCTTCAATAGCATTACTATGACGAGTACTTGCACAAGATTATGTACTTGCAGATATTAAAAATTTATCCAATTTTGCGCATTTACTATGAATATTATACTCCTTTTCCTTTCGAATTTTTCATTTTTGAGAAACATTCAAATTTTTTTTAACTCCACTCATTTTAGAGCCGCGTTTTTTCTTGTCTTATTGACAAAATACCATTTTTTGAACCAGAATATAAAATTTCGATAAAAAAATACAGTTCTAATAATGAAAATGAGAAGTGAGATGGAAATGTTTTATAGTGAAGGAGCACACCCTAAATTTAAGTGCATTGAATATAAAAATAGAGATGTCTGTTCTAAAAGCAATTTTGTGAAACGTTTCTCATTATGCTTTATTTGATTGAATACTCATAAATCTGACCGAATTATTATTTAAATGCTCTCTGTCGTTTTCCAAGAATCATTATAGTATTTCACGTGGAAAGAGCGTAACAGATGTACGTTATTTACGACTTCGCTAAATGAAAATAAATACATGAGGGGGAGGGGGAACTAAAGTTGCCAATAAGTTACTCTGTAACTTCGGTAGAAAGTAAACCATGTCCTTTTTCTCTCTACAGCTAATGTAAAGTATGCTATAATAATAAGAGTGATGAATTTCTTTATCTTCAGCATTATATCCCCGATTCTCCATCGACTTTTATTTTATCTGCTGGTAGTTTACGTTTGAAAAAAACCACTAAAGAAAAATATCTCTCGTCGTGGAGATTACAGTACATCAAACAAAATGGTTTTTGATTTGGTTATTGGATCAAAGATATCGAATGAGAGAATTAAAATGTTGATTTTGAATGACGTTAGATCGCCAATTGAAAAATCGTTTAAAGTTGGATTTTAAAAAATCTAAAGCGAATTTTGAGAAAATCTACATGAAGGGCGTCAGCCAGGCTTTGGGCCCTCTAGAAGCCTTGCCCCCCGCAGTGCGGGGGTTGCGGGGGTGTACGTTACGCCACTGCCCCAAGACAAATCACATATAAGAAAATCACGCGCGACTCATGACTTTAACAAAATTTCACTTACAAAATCTTTTTGGGTCTAGCATAAGAAGAAGAAGAATTTTATGGGCCATGAATGAATACCTAAGTCTCCAGAGCTCATAAATTGAGTTACTAAATGGTGTGTAAAGGGAGAAAAATTTTAATTTAATTTCAGTTTACCTCTAACATGCGAATTCTTTAAATGTGAATGTACATTATTGTTTTAGATAGTTCGTGCAATGGGTCTGAAAAAAACATTGTGTTCACAAAATCAAAGGATCACTCGATACCACTATTCGGCAATGATGAGAAATTCAAATTCAATGGTTAAAGTACTATTCTAATTAGTTTCAATCTGTTCAATCTGATTGTGCTAATACCTATCATGGGCTTCTGATCCACATGTGCCATTTGAGAGGAGATGTGCAATGAAATAAGACAGATCAAAAGTTGTCTCTAAATTCCGATTTGGGCAATGCCGTAGTTACTTAATATTTTCTGAAATAGTTGAACCAAGGATTCAAAAAAAGTAAAAATTTATCAAAACAGACAGAGAATCACATATACACATAAACAGGGGCGTAGCTACTGTCGTATCAGCAGTATCAACGGTTCAGAGTTCCCAAGCCGTAAAGGATTCAGCATGGGTAAGCACAAAATCGTAAAATGTTATGAACAATCTCGTTAACAAAATTCCCATTTCCGAAAAAGGGGCCCCTGAGGAGTTTTGATACATGACCCATTCAGAACTAGCTACTTCAGTGATACTTTATATATGTATTCAGGAACATCTATTACAGGCGTTCTTATGCTAGTTTGAGTTCCATTTCTATCTTAGAAGTTTGAAATTAATCACTTCCACGATTACAGAAGCAATTTAACACATTTTTTATAAAAATATTCACACATAGTATATCTTAATGTTACTTTGCTACGGACTCTCACAAGCATTTCTCTTAACATAATGTTATAACTACTTTAATGATGCTTGATATAAGGAATTCGACTTGTTAAAGAATCATGATTTGTGAAAATGAGCATTATCAGCTCATCAGAAGTGTAGTTAAAGGAGACAAAGCACAGAGAGAAAATGGTAATAGAAATGGTAGAAGAGAGGTATAAATAAGAAGAAACGTTACTGGGGCCAGAAAAACTGTACAAGAATAGATTCAAAGAGTTCTTATCTTGATTCATATATCTTTATTAGAAATCTCTTGTTTATACATTTTGCAAGAGAAGTAATTATTATAATCCTTATACGATAAAGTCCATTTAGTTTAAATTATTTCAAATATCTAATTTATTATGATATTGATTATTCAAGGATTGCATAAATTTAATAGAGATAAAGTTTCTGTTCATTGAGTAAAATATCTGATTCCATAAATGAAACAAATCGGTCATTATTTGTTTTCAAAAATCAATTTTAACATGAATTGGTTAGATAAACGTTATTTTCGTTTTTGAGACGGATATAAGAAATTAACGTTGAAAATTGAAACTGGTTTTCTGAAAACATTTAAAAATCTCTTGTAAATTTGAATAAGAGTATCATTGCAGCAAACATTTTGCACAATTTCATATTTATCAAAGTAAATCGATATACTTGAATACTTCTATATAATTTCACGTAGTTCTCAATTTGTAAAGGTTTTTGTTTTTAAATCCCGAAAGCCCAATCGGAGTTATTTTTGCTTCATAACAAATTAAACAAATGGTCATCACGAGATTTTACAGAACATAAAAACTTCCATTATAGTTTATGTTATGTTATGTTATAGTTCCATTATGTTAGTTTATGCTTTAAAAAATATTATGTACTCATAAAATTGTTTAAAAATTGCTTTTTCATTTTAACTTGTTAAAAAGGTTACAGCTTCTTTTGCTTCTCAAGCAATTTTAATTCTTTGCTCCAACTAAATCAGAAATATTTTAAACATTTATTTAAATTTTACGTCTGTAAAAAGATTGTCTGATCTGTCTTTAAATCGCAGTATCTTAAAAGTGGGAATATCAATTCAAAGAAATTTTTTCTGAAACAACTACTTATCTCACAACTTTGTGTATTATTACAACACAATAAATATTTTAATGGGAGATTTTGTCAGTAAAAGTTCTTTTTATGGGTTAAAATATAAACGAATATTCTCTCTCCTGTTTTGAAACTTCTATCATGCTATTCAACATATGACTCTTTTGCTAAGAACACATATCAAAAATTTAAAAATTTTCTGATAAAACAACAAAATGATAAATGAGCACAAAAAATTCGTGATTGTACGATCTGTCAATTTTTTTTTATAAAATACTCCATAAACTTAGCCATTTGTAACAATACGGAGAAGGAAAAAAATATGTGTTAAGTGACCCT
The DNA here is from genome assembly GCA_019973975.1 of Trichonephila clavata. Taxonomy (NCBI): domain Eukaryota; kingdom Metazoa; phylum Arthropoda; class Arachnida; order Araneae; family Nephilidae; genus Trichonephila; species Trichonephila clavata. The sequence continues at coordinate 26,344 of BMAO01002991.1, forward strand.
TGTTTTTTCTATTATATATATTAAATAATTTGATATAAAAAGATAAACTTTTCGTATTGTATAAATAGGTTAAGAGTATAAAAAATGTTTAAAAGATTTTTAAAAAGTTGCTTATTACAACAATATATAAATGTCATATTGGCTACTACTTATCTTGAAACCTAAATTTGAAAGAAATATGTTAATAAAATGAAGAATATTTGCAAGACACATGTTATATTGTGCAAGACAAATTAACTTGAAAGATACGAAGGAAAAAAAAGAAAGCAAGAATTGTTCGAGTAGGAAATACCCCATCGCATGTAATAAACTGTGCATTCAAGTAATCCTAATTCAATTTTCCTCATGTATATCCTGTTACAGAATAAAACTAAAACCACATTAATAATCCCTCCATTTGATATTTATTTATAAAATTAAACGTTATTGTGTTGCTTAGTAGCAATGAAATGCAATAACTTGGTGATAAAACAGTAGCTCTCTCCATTAATATTTATTTCCATTGTAAACTATATTTGTATTTTTACTTCTAAGTACTTGCAATTTCCTGGTTTCATACAAATACTTGTTTGAAGTGATAGCTTTATAATTACTTATATTGTAGAGTCTCAGACTTGATACCCCGGCTGTCCGGATAACTCGGCCACAGTCGAAGAATATTATGTCAGGTACACAGAAATTACTGCTGCTGTCACAATTTATTAAAAAATGCCGGAAAATAATGAAGACGTTAACGCTTAGGACACCTTACTAACTCCTAAAATATCACATAGTGAGGGACGAAAGACTGTCGAAACCTCCCTTCAGTATCTTGAATAAAATGCGACAGTCTAATAGACTTTTTGTCATCTTCGTGATGAAGCAGCAAAACGAAGGATGCAGTACGGAAGACAACAAGGCATTACCATTTCTTTTAAAAAGGTAGTCAGTTTTTTGCAAAGTCAGTTGCTTAAGGTATCCGACTACCCTAAAATTGGGAATTTTGCCAAAAATTGAAAAAAAAATTTTATGATTTTCTGTTTACTAGAATAAAAACTACAGGTGTTTTAGTAAAAGCAGACGCCATTACTTTAAACAAGATGTCATTCTTTAAAACACGTTTTACACGAAATGTGTTTTTTATAAAAGGCTCAAACGGGGCCAGCGATTGCTCAAAAAGTTTTGAAAATAATTAACAGAAATATTTTTGTGCATGTTCTGTATAATAGTAGAAGTGTTTTAACCTTCAGATTTATCAATCATTGTTTTATTACAAAATTTATAATCCCTTATGTTATTTTAAACAATTTCATATAGTAACTGAGATAAAGTGCTCTAGTTTTTGTAAAAATTACAATATATCTTATCCTGAAGGTCATTTCAAAAATGAATATCATAGCAACACATCAGAATTAAAAAATTGAAAATTTGTTCATATACTTTTGGTACAGAATGGGCCGCGCTTATGTTCTTTTTTTTTTTTTTAACATTTTTACCTACTTTTTCCCAATTTAGTAATAATAATTTCGTTTTCTCTTCTTAATTTTAGCATATTCTTCTTAAAATGTACTGAACAAATCTAAAAACAACAAAACCTCCCATGTCTCCATTTTTTTTTCAAAAAACAAAAGTTGTCGCAAGTAGTCGGATACCTTAATAATCATTATAGACAGCTTTGTGTCTGATCAGGAAAATTACTCTATACAAAATAATAATTAATTTTCATTTTCATATAGTATATATATGCTCTATGCCTTCTTAAAGTACGTACTTTTCCTTAGTTTAGGAGTATTTAGATAGTTTACTTTCCGTTGAATTCTCTAGCAAACAATACACATTCAAGTGCAATACAATATTTTCTGGGGAACACTCGTACTTATTCTTTTTTAATCCCTTTCTCGATAACCCAGCACCTTTCTCGACCCTTTCGTGACCTCGGCCACCGTTTGAACTACAATAAGCAGAGTTTATGGGACTCTATTGTACTAGAATTTTTATTAAATTTTGATTTTTGACTTAATGAACATATAGTTTAAACAGAAAGCAAAAAAATTGTCCTTGAATTTTTCCTTTTATTCAGTAAAAGGGTCTTAAAATACACATCATGGGTTTTTTCCGATTATTTTTCAATCGATATTATTTTATTTAGTTTATAATTATTTTTACTTCCTCATATTTTTTAATTTCAAAACTAGCGCCTTTCTTACAGCAAGCAATTAGTACATTACCTAAATAACTCGGCACCTGCCGATCAACTTAATAAATTACCTCACACAACTTCAAGGCTGAATTGCATGCCCTGGGGCATAAAGATTCAATGTCAATGATAAACGCAATGCTTCTGATCATCATTGAATTAAACAGATAACGAAATAAACTTTCTACGTCAAGTTTCATTGCTTGCATAAACTCAAAATTCAAAGAAAATTTTTCTAAATCTCGTAACACGACCTTATTTTGTTGTATTTATAAATAATTCAAACTTTTCCCCACTATTACATCATATTTTACGCAGGTAGAAACGTCAGGATGTAATGGACCGAGTGTTTCTGCAGGAGGCCTGTTTCCGCGTTTCCATTTCGTTGCATGAAATAAACATTTAGATCATCCAACTGCGAGTTTTCAAAATATTTCCCTATTTAGTAATATGAATCATTAATGCAGTCTTATTTTCTATTAGCTACTTTATTTCCTCTACATCTTTTCCAATATTAGCCTTTTCCATGTCATCTCGTTAAATGGCATTTTAATTCAAAATGTTGGGTTAGTTAAGGTAATTAAGGAAATATTCACCTTTTGAAATTAAACTGAAAAAAATTCGGAGGGAAGTCAGTTAACGAAAGCTAAATAACTACTTAAACATTACTTTTAATTTAATTAATCAGACCATGTGGTAACCTTTTGCATTCTTGAAATGTTTTTAATTAGTCAAGTTTTAGAATGTTATGCTTTAATTTGCAAAAATAATTATGTCCGTAACTATTTCGTTTTTGCCCATTGGCTGAGTGGTAGCGTATCGCGCTTTCCCGCCACAGGGTGGCCGCGGTAGCCGAGTGATATAGGTATCGGATCATGGCAGGCATGTCAGAAGTTCGAGCCCAGTACCACTAAGGACCCACCGTATAGGGGAGAGGTTCACGTTAAATCTGTCGAGAGCTCAAGCGTCCTCCCGTTGGTGTGGTGGGGTAGTTAGGAGAGGGGGTGCCAGCTGAGGTGTCGTCCTCGTCACTTGACCATGGGTCTAAATTACGAGGTCCGTCGCCAAAAGCCCTCGTGTAGCTGAACAGTGCGACGTTAATATTCACTCATTCCCGCCACAGGTGCCAGTCCAAGCCCCGGGCTGGACAAGGTTGACTCTGTCTTTTATCCCTTCAATGGGTTGATAAAGCTTACTTGGGAACTAAACATTGTTGGTTTCGCTTAAGACTGACCACCTGACCGGATATCTGCTCATGCACCTCAGTGCCTAAGGTCATGGGGCCTTGACCCTCTTGAACTGTTGCACCACTGAGTTTAGTTTATTTTGTTTTTACTAAAAAAATAATTAATTGGCTAAAGACTGGACGTGAGGGTGGTTGTTTCCCGAGGGATCGGTTGTAGCTCTAAACCATAGGTTCCCAAACTTTTTAGCCTCATAGACCCCTTAACAGGTTTTTCAGTTTGGGGTAGACCCCCTACTTACCTAATATCAAATTTGTGCAAACTTATTAAATTAAATGTGTTTTTGACAGCTGGTATAGAGCTATTTACTTTAAAAAATTTAAATTTTTAACTGTAGTGAAGTATAGAAGAGTTTAAAACTTAAGAAAACACATGTTAGTTAATTTAAATTAAAATTTAATCAATGTATAAAATAACTGAGAGCAACAAACAAAAGCTTTTAGAGGGAGGGAGGAATCTGAGGATGCAATAATAAATTTCAACATTTGGCATCAATCTTACCGGATTTTAACAATAAATATATCTCCTCGGTTAATAGTGTCCAGTATTTTCTTCTTTCTTTTTTGTTTTGGAGATTGGCAAGCGCACTGAAACTCCTTCTCAATCTGAAAAACAATTAAAAACTTTCTCAAGATATTCCATAATATGGAATAAATAACAGGTATATCTTTTTAAAGCTAAAATTGTTGACATCGTTTCTAAACTTTACTTTAAGATCTTCGTTAGTGCATATTCCTAGAGCTTAACTCTTATAATCTGACATTTTTTTTTCAAAGTGACCATATGAATTCACGGTCTACTGTGGTACTACGATAGTCAAAACATTCTCAAGTGAGTGAGTGAATGAATATTAACGTCCCACTGTTCAGCTACACGAGGGCTTTTGGGGACGGTCCACGTAATTTCATAACATTCTCAAACCTAGTTTCAAAATCTAAAAAAAGGGCATTTAAATGTTGGCGACGTCCAGAATTATGTTCCTTTAGCTTAATGCTGGCAAGAAATGCTGAAATGAAATTTGTTTTAATAAAATTTATGCTGTCGCCTTGTAACTGCAATTAAACCTCATTAAATTTAATAAATAAATCTGTTAAAAGGAAATTTAATCAAGTGGAAATTAGACTTACCAATATAATATTAGTCCCAATCTGGTTTGATGAGAGCCACTATCGTAGACCCCCATTTACTCCTCATGGACCCCCAAAATATTTTTTTGCTGTCGTGGACCCATTGCAGATTATCATAGACCCCTTTGGGAATCACTGCTCTAAACCCTCTTCGGGTGAGCTCGGTTCCTCTGGACATTCATCATCATCATCATGGTAAGAGCAATCACATGCTCTCCATTGAATTCGAAGTTCTCTTTAGACTTAAATTGTTGTACTACTTGTGAAATGTAGATAAATTTTCAAATTGCATAATTGGTAAAGATGTTGAAGCATTAAGATTCTTCACAAAAATTTTCAAAATTAGAAAAAAAAATCTTATGTTATAAATGTACTTTTAAATCAAGCGCTTTTGTTAACCCATATTCATTATTATTATCATATATTTATCGTTATATTTTTAAAGTAAGTTTATGTGGGAAAAGTAATAGTTGGCAACAGCAAAACCCATAAACTGATTGGCTGAAAACGGGTAATTGTATTTATCATGTGACCATGACGTCCGGTGAATTTAGCTCATTAAACAATTAATATATAAATAGCTGCTTTGAATTTATTGTACTATTCATGGTATTTTTGAATAAAAATATTTACATCATATCTTATGAAAATAGTGCCTTTTAACAATTAATAATGGCGTATTGAGGATATTTTTTGTTTATAGTGTTGAATATTATTTTACTGCATTTTTAATTTTCGAAACACTTTATATATCAGATACTTAAAATTCAAAAATAATAAAACATAATTTCAACCGAAGCGAAAAATACATAATGACTAAAAAGACATTATTTACAAAACATAGATTACAAAAAATATACTTGATGGTAGTGAAATATCTTTAATTTGCAAATTAGTATTCTCCATCTATGAAAACTTCAAAAGTAAACAGTAATATTTAACTCCATGTATAATAATGAGAGCGTAGATAACAAAATTTAAGTTTTGACTTTTAATCAAGTAATTATTCTAAAAAGCAACATAAAATTAATATATATTTTACTAACAGTAATCATTAAACTAATATTCAAATATTTTAGTTTTCCAAGCAAATGAATGCTTGAAATAATAATTGTTATTCTAAGTAGTGGCTGAAAATATCTCGAAGTTCTTAGTTCTCTTTCTTAATTGATAACTATAAATAGTAAATCAGTTTGTTTTCAAGAAGAAAGAAAATCAATCCTCCTGTATCAGCCTATTTCCTAGTATAAGCTAATGGTTATACATAAGAAAGAAATTAAGGTATATAGTTCCGGTATTTTTATAATGAGTAATATTTCAAAATAAAAAATTAAGTAGTTTAGGTTTTTTTAAATAAAAATGAAATGTCGACAAATGTTTAATTGTCTGTTTTTGTTCAAGGACGAAAGTGACGTTCGATGTGTTCTTTTAACATAACCATCGAAATAGTGTGTGTATGCGATTCTTTCAAACTTGAAGGTGCCTTTAGGAGAAAGTGAAATCCAGATTTACTAATGTCATTAAAAGTTTATTTTTATAGAAATAGCTTACATTTTATTTAAAAATAATTCAAAATTTTAAAGTAGCTCACTTTTAAAATAGGTATATCGAAGTTTCTTAGCGAAATAGTTCAATCACAGATTATAAACTGATAAAACATATAAATCACCATATTGAGTCATCGATTTTTTTCATTCGTAAATTAACTCACGAATTTTCTATCTTCATTTAACGAACCAAATTTTATCTAACATAAACATTTGTATTTGAGTATATATAAATATCGGTTTTTATTAATTTAAACTTATTAAAAGCCATTTTTCAAAACAAAAAAAATTTAGGAAGTCTTAAAATATTATTATTGATGTTTTAATTTGCGTGATACACATATAATGTAAATTGCCAATGACTTCGTTTTCCCAAATTCAAATCTTTTTAACAACATACAAAACACAATTATATAGATATCTCTTTCTATTTTCTTCTTGAATTCAACGTTAAAACGCTTTTTTTTTTAATATTTCATCATTTGTCGTTGATAGCTTTCACCTTTATTTCACGGTTGCAAAACTTATGTTCTTTTTGTAGTAAAATACTCTAGAAACTTGACTACAATGACCAAAAAAATTGATCTACTGCTTTTTTAGATAATAGCTGAGTAAAAAAGTAATGAATTATCAATTTGATAATGATGCTTCTTTTCAAAAGCTTATCATATATAGCTAAAATTTCAACTGATAATTTTATCAATACTTGGCAATTAGTCTTAGTGATTAATATTAATACTTAGTATTTAGTTTTTCTTGAATATGGTAAACAGCACAAAGGCCATAATAAATTCCAAAAAATATGTCATTTGTCAACTTATGTAATACTGTACCTAAAACAGGTTACATTTATATAAAATGATATGCAAATTACAAATTATACGAGTATAAAAATTAATGCCTCAACTGAGGTGATATTTTATGTAGAAAAGATTCCATCCCTTTAATTTCTCTTGCATAAAAAATACTTTTTCATTGATATCAGTTGAAGTATGTATTGGTTTTTAGTAATAAAAATCCTTTTTAACATTAATTGAGGAAATAAACTAAGATATATTATTAACAACTAGTGTATAGCCCTTCAGAAAAGAATTTTCCAAAATAATGAAACGAGATATATCGTATTAAGGGAAGATCAAGTATACTTCTCAAAAAATGTTTCAAATTAAATAATGTAATGATATGTGAATAGTTTTCTTACAGTGTGAGTTAAATAGTTACTTTTGAGTTTTCCTCTAAGAAATAAATGATTTTAAATTTTGATTATTGATTCTTCGTAATTTAAAATATTGCTAACAACCGAAATAGATTTTATTTATGTATCTCAAATGATTCATTTGTATACTTTCAAAAGAAGTCCAAAAATGCCTTTAAAATACACAAATTTTTATGTAATAGAGAAATATTATATTATTAAACATAAAACATATTTAAAAATAAGAAAATTAATTACTCCTTTTGTCTGATGTAGTTTGTTTAGATTTCAATGTATTTAGATGGGAAACAATTAGCAGCGTAAGTTTCTAGTCATAAAAAATAGGGAAATTTTGAGGGTTAAAAACCATTTTCTTCTCCAAGATTACAATGATAAATGCATGTAAAAAAGGTGAAATTGTAAGTGAATATTGGTTGTAAATTTTATTTAAATATAGATGTTAATACATTATATTAATTCTTGTTAACCTAGGTAAAATTTAGATTCATCCATTGTCACAAAGATTGATTCTCTGAACATATTTTCTAAGGCAGCGTTTCTTAAACAGTAGAGCTCGCCTCCTTAGGAAGGCGCAAGCATATTGAAAAGTTGAAAACAAAAGGTTATTTAAAAAATTATTCATTTACTGAAAGTAAACAAGCAAAATAAAACTTTACATAATAAAAAATAAAATACACATTCACAATGTATTATAATACACTTATAAATGTATCAGTACTGCACAATGTGTATTTTATAATTTATTTAACAATACTAAGTTAGAAAAGTTCAATAATTACCAGTGACCTCCATGGACTCGTCATATTTTAAATTAACACTTATCTTGATAATTTGTATAGTTTATAATTAATCTCTAGGCTACCGTGATATATTTGGGGAGGGGGGAGGAATAAATTAGCAAATCTTCTAAGATAAGTAAATCCTTCGCAAACACTTTCAAGGTTCTTTTATTACATTCCAAAGCCTTCAGAATAAATTTATGGATAGCAGTGCACAGAAAAGAACGTACTTCGGAAAATCGTATATATACATCCGGGACATTTAACGCACTAGCTGAGCGAGTCGTTTACATACGCTGGCGGCAATTTGGAGGTTAAAGAGTCGTATTGTATAGGTTTAGCGTCAAAGTTTAGTATTACAGAATTCAATACACTGTTATAGTAACTAGGGGGGGGGGTGAAGAAAATTATTATTAAATATTGAATCACAAATACTGAAAGTTTGAGAAGCCTTGCTCTAAGGCATAAAACTACTCATGCCAAGAAGAAACTGTCCACTTACGTCAAAACTAAGAGATGAAAATGTTCTAAAAATGAAACGATAACGAGTTCAGAACAATTGAGCTATGTATTGTACGCAATAAGTTCAATCACTACAAAATGAGGAAGTCAATAAGGCACGTGTTTATTGATGACGTGAGTGCAAACTATCATTCGGTGAGTATCTATAGATAGCGAAAGTAAAGGCAGAATCCTTCCTGTGCACCAGACGTCTCCTAACACATCAATACCAGTCGTCTCTTTTGGAATCTCTTTTGAATTTCTAGCAGTTCTTTATGTTTTATTGAGAATATAAACACTATCATTTAGGGAAATATATTTTATTTTCCCGAATTTTATGTTTACATTTAAATTTTAGGGATAGGAAGAATATTTCCCAGGAACCATTCACTGTCATAAAGAAAATTAAATTCAATAGTGATTATTTGCAATGAAAAGATGAAAAGCATATTGCAATGCACACTCTGCACACATGTAGTGGATCCTTTTTTTCTTGTCCCTTTCTGCGACAATTCCTACATCGTCTATAAATGGAAGCCATATTTGTCATATGATTTCCCACACTGGATAAGCGCACATCATCTGGAACTACATACTTCTTTGCTTGAAGGCTAGCTAGCAGGGCGTCCTTTCTTTTATCTTGAGGAACATTCGTCTATTAGCTGACGAGCTAATGCTGTATGGAATGTTAGCTTGTTTAAACTTCTGTTTCTTTTGCTCACTTGCAACAGTATGAAACTATTTATGATGGAAAGGTCAACAAGAAAATAAAACGTGCGATGCTACCATTTTACAGATCTTATTTGGTATCTTTCTTTTCTTTGATCGAAACCATCAACCCGTCCTATGAGATCGTTATTTTCTTTTTTAGTACCATCTAATTTTTTCCGATTTACAGATGCCATAATCACTGGATTATCTGCAGTAGCACTTCCCATCGTTATAATAGCAAGGTCAATATATTGTAATGGGTTTTGTGCTTCTCACAGATGTATTTGGTAAGATCATGTAGATGGGAAGTAATCTTCCCAAGGCCCACGAAAGGGTTAAGAGCCCAATCCTCTTTGTAGTCAAACATGGAACGTTTGTAGCACAATGGTTCGTAAATGAAACTCTGTGACATGTTTGGCCATTCCTTTTGTGCCACCTCTATTTTACTTTACAAGAAGATAATGCCTATTTACACATGACACTCCCTTTCAGGAAATTATCTTCAAGTTTACCAAGTTTCAAGTTTTTTTTAAATCTTATAAGTTTATATTAATTAAAAAAACATTTTAATACTTTTGAGAGGCTAGGATCGTGCTCATAAGTAATATTCACTTCAATTTCATCATCAGAACTGAACTTATATATCAGTAGAGCTCGATATTTATACCACCTTAGTTCGATACCCTAAAAATTAATGATTTGCTTATTATGGGCATCATATTGATAACCTATTTAAAGCCTAAGCGTTCCACAAAATCATTCAGCAATTACTTGATTGTTACTAAGTGCGAAGTAATGTCTTTAATGACCTCAAACTCCCTCTGCTTTCATGTTCATCCACACGAAGCATGCTAAGCAAGCAAAATATTTAATTGCAGTTGAGGATCTAAGAGGATTAAACGCAGTTCACTTTGAAAGAATCTTTATAATCTTCTCGGTTCAAAAAGCTAAACTACTCCATGAAGCTGAATTTCCGGTTCATTCAACACGTAGGATATTGAGAGATTATGGAGGTATCAGCAATTCATACTTCGAATTGGTAATTCTATTTCTGGTAAGTAAAACTTTCATTTAATTTCTATCAAAAGATTATTTTAATAACGATAAAAATAATTATGTGGGAAATTTAATAATCCTTAGTTAACTCATTATTTAAGTTGTAAGAAACAGCAGTTTCAAAAGGAAATTTTATGTACACGATTAAAATAGTTTTGTACGATGAATTCAAACGGCAGGAAATCTTAACTGTTAATTCCACAATACGGTTATTTTCGTACTTCAATGAAGCCCTTATCGGTAACGCTTCTTGTTATCAAAGATGTAAATCACGTAATTAGGAATATTTGAAATAAATTCAGTTTAATGTGATTATAAAAGATATTATACTGAGATAATATGCTAAGCGGAAAGCCTTCTATATGGCAGTTATTGTTGTTTAATTAAATATTGTTGGATGATGAGACTGCTACGCTTTAAAATAATGTGATTAAATTTTATTCTTATTCAAACACAGCAAAGTTTTGCGCCATTTTCTCATTGGTTTTAAAATATATTTCAATACCTAGAGTTTTAAAAGTACTAAAAGATTAAAAAGATCTATAAAAAAACTCACTCAAAGTAAATTATGCTAATTTTGAAATATATTATGAAAACAATCAAAAGAAATTTTAAAAATTTTAACATCACATTTATGTAATGTAGAACTGAAATTAAAATTTTTTCTATGAAGTTTATTAAAACATCTTAAGAGTTGCATTTTTAATTTATAAGTCTCTGATGTCACTTTCTCTCTTTCCGCTTGCAGCAAGTTGATTTTAAAGCAAAATACAATAAGGAATGAAAACTTCCTCCTTATCTTCAATCTACTAATATGTATTTCAATCTCATTTTTATTCCTATTTTTTAAGTACAATTTTCAGTATCTTAGACTGAAATTTAAATTATATGGAATGAAATTTATAAAGAGATTGCTGAAATACTTGGACTGAAGCACCAGATTTATTATAGAAAGAAATGATACCCACTATTTATACACTCTTTTATATAATCTTCCTCATTCAGAATTTTTTACTACAGTAATTTCCCTAACTTTGAAGTATGCGAATAAGTATAATTTCCATAATCTCAATAAATAATTTAAATTTCTGTTTTTTATAGTAAATTACATGAAATAAATTACTAGTGTTGTTACTGTTGCCAAAATTACTGCTACTTGCAAATGAGCTAAGTCTTATTACTTAAAACGAAGTTTAGTATTTGTTTTAACACAAGAATGAAAAGAGCTATTTTATCCTAGTAAAATTTAAACTATAAATTCCCTGCATTTCTCCAAATAAAAATAATAAAATAGTTTGTTATACTTCATTTTGCGTATTTCATTTACTTCTTTAAAATAAACAGAGTTAAATATATTTTTGAAGTTTAATGTTAACGCAAAGAAGTGTATGAAGGAATTTGATATAATTTTATTTTCAAAACCTACTACCTTAATCCAATTAGTTGCCCAAATCAACTATAACATTACTAAAACTGTTTTAATAATATATTATAGTACAAAAACCGTTTTTCATCGCCATTTTATGTGTAAGAAGTGTATTCCTTGACGAAGAATACAGAAAATCAAGTATGTTTATGAGTATGACATGGGAATAATTGGGGATTATCTTTCCGAGAGTTCGGTATTCGTACTAGACAAAACGAAGAAACAGAGAAGTAATTATGGAGGCACTGAATACCAAAAAGATCAAATGATTAGGAAAGGATTGCACAAGTTCTTTTACGCCACTAGGCATATGGGCAACATGTACGAATGGTAATGACAAACCTCACAGTAATTCCAATATAAAATTTAGAACCTTCTGCACAACGATTTGTCAGCCTGTACCTTTCGACATTATCTGTAATATAAGGGAATTTCGGTGAGGACTCCATTGCTGCGAAGAGATAAGGAAAAGAGAAATACTAGATAGTATCAAACTGGAACCTATGCTATAAACATTTAGCTCCTTAAGATATGTAGTGAGACCGCATTTTTGTCCTAGTCAGAAAAACAAATTGAAATGATTCTCATTCCATGATTCTTATTAGATAAAAACTATCTAGTACAAATGCGTAACCTATTGCATGATATTTAAAACTTGCAGATTAATTAGTAATATATATTATTTGTATTTTATAACATTTTCAACGCGTTTAAGCTGTTCAAAACGTGTATCGTTGCTATATTTTAGCCTAACTTGGTAGTGTTATAAATGAATCTAATCAGAGCAATTTTAGATCCGACCTTGTGACTCAAAGTTGATTGAAAAAATATATTAAAAAATTAAAATTAATTTATACTCAATTAAAATTAAAACTTTATGTCATAAATACTGTTTTGGATTTATGTGGTCTCATTTACAGAATTTTAACTGATTAATAATCAGAGTACTTATGTATTATACCATCAACCAATTTTGTCAAATAAAAACATATCGCAAAATGCCGAGATATGAAGCCAACTTTAGAAATCGTATCCACGCATAATCGAACTCAATAATAATTACGTTGACAACATTTGGACACATTTTTCGAATTGGTGACGTCTTTCTGTCTTAGGGAATATATTTAACAACAGTCATTTGCATTTTGGCTATATTAAGAGAAACTTACCATAGTCCATAGAAGCAACAAAAAAAATAATAAATAAATAAAAATGAAATACTAATGAAAAAGTCTAAAAAATATTATTTTCCTTTTTAAAATGGTATATGTGTATTGCAAAAATAACATGCATGGAAAAAAAATTCTTTTGAAAATTCTAAGAAATATAGAAATATTTATCAAATTTAAAAAATAAAAAAAAACTCATTATAATATTCCCCCTCTTTGATTCAAATCCAAAGCAATCCATATACATAAAACTTTTTTGCCTGTATTTTTGCCATAGTTGAATATTGATGTAAATGACAAGCAAAAACTTTTTTCTTATAACGTCCTTACTAAAGCCTACTTTAATTACGAAATTTATAATCGATCACGTTTTCAATTTTATATTTTGTTTTGAATGCGAAACGACATATTGACATTGACTACAGCTTGAAGCGGAACAGATTACTGCATTTAACGTAGGTAGCGGGGGAGGCAGGGAGAGAGAGGGAATTCTATTACTTTCGACCTACCTAAAAGATTTCGTTGAACAAGACGAATAGCTTTCACTTTTTTTATATAGATAAAAATGCCGATGTGTGATCAGGTGTGTTTTGAAGTGAAACTATCGTCAAAGATGCGCTTTTATTTATGCACCTTTCGACCTAGAACTCGTTTCCATCTTTGTCGAAGTCACGATTAAGCCTATTTTCAATGTCTTTCTGTTTATCCTGAAGCAGGACGGTGGATATTAAGCACGTGGTTATGCATGTCTGCGGACGACAAAAATTATTTCCTAACTTCATGTTTTGCTTGTTCATGCAGTCTTAAAACAATTCATGTTGTATCTGTTTATTTAATCCGATTTTGAATACGACGAATACAAATTGCGCATGTGTGTCGAGGATATACGATTCAAGATGGGTTTGATTGATGAAACAGATTTTTTTTTCGAAAAGTGTAAGCGATATTTGCATTGAATAGGTATATACATTTCTGATAAAAAAATTTTAAAAATATTAAATTATTTTCTTTTATTAAATTTAAGGATGAGTGACTTTTAAGACATTTCTGATCTCCTGGTTTAAGATTAAAGGTTTTTCTATTTGGTCGTTGAAAAAATATCAAACAATCAAAAGAATTGAGAATATTTGTCAGAAAACTATTTCAGTGTTAGAATATTTTAAAAAGTTAATCTATCTTTCTTTCCCTGTGTGTTAACACATGATGTATAAAAATAATTAGTTAAATTTACTTAAAATTTCAAAACTTAAACTATAATTGATCACTAAATAGGAAATGTATCAAAAATCAAGATGAAGTATGTCTTTTAAAAAAGTAAAAAATAGTTTTTTTTAAAAAAAATACACTAAAGGTTCGTCATTCCTTTAAGATGGAATAAATTTCGATAAAATAGGACTTGACGTCAAAAATACAGCTTTATTTTCAAATTATGATAACATGAACATAGATTCTGAAGGTTAAATTTTCTTTATAATTTATATGAAATTGTGATTTTATAAATTCCTGTAATTAATTTAACTTTATTCTTAAATACAAAAATTTTCATTTAAAATTTCCAAATTGTATATATCTGTTGATTGCATTATCAACAAGCACATATTTCGCATAGATATTCATGTAAAAAATGGCAATAGATACATAAAAGACATTTTTAAGTTGCAGTAAATATCCGTGCAAAGTATGTGTTGAATGATGTTACGTTCATTAGTGGCATACATTTAAGATCTTATCCATAAGATTTTATAGTAAAATATAAATATTAGTATTTGAATAATTGTTTTTCCTGAATGGAATATAGACTACTTAAAGGTCACAGTGAGCAAAAGATCATGTCCCCCCTTCCAATAAAGAAATACATAACTATCGAAAAGTACGAGTAACGATAGAATTTAAGAGACAGATCTCATAATTAATATTTTTCATGGTATTGCAATATTTATTTCTTATTAATTTTACTGCTTAATGTTCTGTTTTTATTTAAGCAGATTCTGTCACAAATTTTTTAAATTCTCTTTCGAAAAACTTATGCATTTCTTTAAGGTATGTGACTACCTTCGGAGCACTTTTTTTGAAATATGTAAAATTTCACTTATGTAAACATATTTTTATTTGTAATGGGACATAAAAGTAAGAATTCAAACACAGTTTTTACAAAGTTATAAATATTTTTGGAAATATAGGGAATTTTGAGTGAAATTTTAGTGAAAAATTGCAATTACGGTAAGGATTGTGTTCAAAATTCTGATACATATATTCTAATAATATTTATACAGTACATAAATAACATCATTTTCTGTGATTATAACTATGAAATTTATAATACTTCTGTAAAGTTTTCAAAATATGTCAATTTTTATGCAAAAACTCATTTTTTTACAAAAAACTAATGTTATTTTCTCACAAAAAGTGCAACAAAATAAATAAATATATACACAGGTATTAGATTATAGTTTAGACTACAGATAAAACTAAATTAAAGATTCTCTGAAAATTTCAAGTCAATATCTTAAAAAGAAATCTTGTAGTCAACCGTACCGTGAAGAAAAAAATTGAAAAACATAGTTTCTCAGAAAATGCATTTAAAGATTTTAATGCTATGTGAAAAATTTTCTACTGATTGTACATTTTTTAAACTCACCATATTTATAGCTCAAGCTCTTTTAAATTTCTTGTAAAACTTATTTGGAATTTTTTATTAACCTTTTGCTGTTTTCCTGTGAATTTTATACACTATAACAATTGTCCTTTTTAGCGAAATTTTGGTGAAAAATTGCAGTTACGACAAATTTTTTACACAAAATTCTAATAAGTGTATTCATATAATATTTATACAGCACATAAATGACATCTTTATCTGTGTTAGGTATCAAAAGATTTGTAATACTTGAAAAAGTTTTTTAAATACGCCAAATTGTATGCAAAAACTCATTTTTAAAAAAAAATTAATGCTTTTTTTATAAAAAAGCAATTAAATATTTATATATATATATACAGACATTAGATTTTGATTCATAACACAGATAGAACTACACAAAACATGTTCTGAAAATTTCAATTTACTATCTTAAAAATATTTTGTATAGTGAACTTTATCGTGAAGAAAAATATTGAAAAAGTTTCTCGTAAAACACATTAAAAATTTTTTTAACACAAAATAAATACTTTTCTACTTACAAAACATTTTCAAAACTCTCCATATTTATAGTTAAGCCTTCTTTAGCTTCATTTTTAGCTAATTTTGACTTTTTTTTGGCTTTTTGCTGTTTTCTGGAGAGTTTTGTTGAGGGTAATGACTGGCGTTTTGATTTTTGAATACGTTCTGTGTCAATTCCCATGTAGTTTTTTAAGTATCATTGGATCAATTACCATACCTAAATAATTAAATACATGCAACAGTCCTAAATAACCTGAATTATATAATAGGACAGCAATGTGTGAACCCAAAAATAAAGTTTTCTTGTGAACAAAAATTTCTTTTGGTAAAATAGACCATAATACATTATTAAAACTTTCATTATTATTTTGGGTCATGCCATGGAGGCATTTTTTTAACAAATCTTTATCACAGAGTGCTAAGTAAGTGGGCTTTATCACTTTAATAACTGAATTTGAAAGGCCTGTTGTTTTGTCTATGTGTACTTTTTCATCGCATAATGCTCGTTTATACTTGCACCAGCTGTCTTTCCCTGTAGGACATTGCCCATGCATGGGATTTTGATTGCTAGAGCAGCAGTGAAAGAAAACAGCTATTACAGCAGATTGCATTTTTTCGAGACATCCAACATTGCTACGGATGGCAATCCCGTAATAGTTCTGCAGTTTATCGATAAATTTATCAGTTAGTTTGCCCTTTCCACCAAGTCCTTTGGTGTTCTTTTTTAGTTTCCTTAGACGTGAGCCTACTCTTTTTTGTATATGACCTATACATTCGAGTTTTGAGACACTGTTTTCCCCATATATATTCTTTACTTGTAAAAAGCCCTTGGAATCCCCATCACCATAGTACTCGGTGTACTGCAAGTCTCGTTTTATCAATGATCTTTCAAAAATTCTGAAAGCTCCAACAGCTTCCATATTTCCTGAGGATCCTTTATAGTTTGAGCATTCATGCGCAGATTTCACTTTCATTTCACACATTTTGCAATACTGAGTCATTACTTCCAAATCTAAAATTTCCCAGTATCAATGGAAATAGCTGAGACACAACCATTAAGCGACATATGGCCTCTCCGCTGCCACGTGCCATCTACTGAAACACCACAATTTGTACTTTTTTTTAAATTTCGCACTTCTATTGATGCAGCTTTCATATTTTCTTCAGAACAAAACTGTACTGCTTCCAGCAGTTTGAGTTCATGAGCTCTGAAGGTGTTTTTAGAAATGCAGGGCAAATTTAAAGTACATAGCAACTTCTTACCAGCTGTGAATCCCTGCCAATCAATCTCAATCCAAATACCAATAAAGTATTGAGAGTGAATTTTTTATTTTCTTTACGGGTAGAAGTAAAGCCAGTCATGAATCCACAACTGCAAGACACACACAAGTTAGAGCAAAGTCCTTCCCTGGAATCTTCTGTTAGTTTCAATCCAGTTGCATAGCATTCCGGACAACACAGGATTGAAATAATTCCATATTAAAGCTTGAAAATCAATAATTCTATTACCTGTAGAACCATGAAATATAGGTTCATGCACATCAAAACTGTCATTAGTGGTCAATTTTGCTTCACTTGCAGACGACGCCTTGTTACTGTTTGGTGCTGACTTGGTAAATCTGTTTCCATAAAACCTTCTCTTTCTAGTCACTTTTGATCTAGTTTTCGGCATTTTGAAATTATTCACAATGAAATAAAATGTTAAAATTAAATAAAATAAATGAATAAATTGTAAAAATATCAAAAATAATTAGTAATAAAGAAGAACGCTTTCGAATGAACAATGTAAACAAAGTATAGACGATACTAGTATTGCCATTCAATAAAACAAGCTTGAATAAAAAAAAACAGTTGCCAGATGGAAAAAAAATATTATTAAATAAGTAATGGATACCTTGATCTGTATTTACAATAAGTAATGAATGTTTATCTTGCTTAAAAGTCACGAAAAAGGATTTCAAACTATTTGTTTACATTTTATGTCTCTTTAAATACCCATTTCCGGTTTTGAAAATTCCATTTCCGGTTTATTAATTAAGCTATAACTCTGCTTCTAAATATCGTAGGAACTAAAATAAAGTATTTTTGGAATCTTAAATATATGGGCTATAATATAAAAACATAAAAAAAATTTCGAAAAAATTCACCAAACACACGATTTTAGGGTAGTCACATAC